>JANUWF010000319.1:0-82809 GCA_026120185.1 Voacanga thouarsii | reverse complement strand
TTTTGAGGATGAAATTCTTATAAGTGGGGAAGGATGTAACACCCAGCATTTTCATACATCTTTTTCATATATTAATTTTCATACTTGAATATACAAGTGAGATAGCATTTAAGAATTTGACATTTAGGAAATATTGGTTAAGTATTTATGTGAATAAATTCCACGACTATCTTTTTGTAACAATTTTTTATGAGTGAAACATTTGTGTAGGAAATTTGTGTGTACCTATATGATTATATTGTGATGTTAATTAGTGAAAAATTTTATGTCTAGAATAAGTAATTTGTATGTGAATGAGTTTTGTGAGAGAAGAAAACCTTATTAAATATTTTGGGGAGCAAAATAATATTTCCCAAAAATACAATTTCAAAACTTTTAGGAGTAAAATTATAACTTTACGTTCTTCATAGAGTAAATAAATATCTTTTAAATACTTGGTGCTTATCTTGTACTTAAGGTAAGATGTAACACCATTTCTTTACACACACACACACACACACAGGCATTACATGGGTGTATTATTATTTTGAATTTTTTTTGAATATATTATGAGGAAATATTTACAAATTTCGTGAGAATTTATTTAAGTAAGAATTCCTTGACTACCTTTTTTTTAAAATTCTTTATTTTTAAGTAAAATATTCGTGTAGAAAATTTGTATATACTTGTGTGAATATTACGTGATGCTTACTTATGATCAATTTTATGTCTTGAATGTAGAATTAATTATTAATAAGCGTTTATCCCACTTATTTATTGAAAATCATTGTTTTTAAAGCTAGTATGGAAAACCAATTTTGTTGACCTAATGTTGATTTTTTATTAAATAAAAACTTTACTTCACTATTTTAATTGTTTTGATTTTTGACCTTATTTCTTAGTTGAACAAAATTTATTTTATTTTATTATTTCTTTTATTGATGCAAGACTAATTTTAATATTGTATTTATATTTACACCAAATTAATTTATTTTTGATTTATTTTATACCAAAAAATCCTAGAAGCCCTAAATATGTTAAATGACCATCATATCCTTACTAATGGCAGCCCAATCTTGGCTATTGATTATTTTTAATCCTAACCATTGATTTCTATTTAATCCTAGTCATAAGAGAAAAAAAAAACTTATAACATAAGCTATTCTATCCTAAACATCCATTTATCATTCAAATAATTCAAGACTCCCGATTTTTGCCCCCATTTCTCTTGGCCACTTCACACACACACACACTAGAGTTCATCTTTTACTCTCTCTCAAGCCCTCTTGACTGCCCCCTTCTCTTTCCCTTACCCTTTCAATTTTCTTCACCAAAACACTTGGATTTCTTGTTAAAAATCTAAAGATCGAAGTTTTTGAAAGCTGTAATTTGAAGTGTTAACAAGTGTATTTCATTCGAGCAAGCAGTTAGAATCCATCTCTTGAGCTAATTCATGTTTTTTTTCATTAAGCCCATGTTGGGAAAATTTGCATTTCCTATGGAGATTTGAAATTTGGGTGATTATTTGTGAACGTGCTGAGTTGGAATTGATGTATTAAAGTTGTATTGATGTTGGGGCTATGAATTTGAGGACATTGGGAGTGATTTGATGGTGGTTTGATGTTGGATTATTGATTTAAAGTTGAAATTGTGAACTGGAATTGCTGAATCTGTGGCTAGTTACTTTCAGAACCGAAACTTTTTGTCAATAACTCTGATATATTTTGATTCTATATGGTTAGAACATGTTTCCAAGTTATTTTCCCATTATAATTAAGTTAAAACATTACTTGGTTGATTTTATGTGATTTTTCAAATGTAGCCTGTACAGTGAACCCCGAGATTTGATTTTGCTGAAAGATTGGAACCCTGATTCAACCCCTTTCCTTTCGAATTTTTGTCTGAAAATTTTATTCAACAAACTAGGATGTATAAGGAATATTTTTCCATTGGAATTTCTCAGTTTGGACCAGTAGTTTGATCTCTGTGATTTTTCTAAAAATACTGCAAAAACAGAGTATGGCAGTTACTGTAGCATTGCTGTTAGTTTGAGCAATTAATTACCCTACCAAAACAACTTATATTGGCCTAAAATTTTTACAGTTGTTTGTATACATGTCTAAGTTGTCCTCTGCCAAATTTCATGGTGGTTGGAGTTGTATATTCATTTTGAGACACTCCACAGTAGAACATGGACACTAAATTTGAATAATAGGGAGTATTAGCTATTTAGGTTGCACTTACCTTCTAGTCCTCATGACATCTGGATGGACATGACTTCTTTAGGCTTGAATACAACTTAAAGCTTAAATGAGCATAACACCAACACTTAGCATATATGGTTTTTTGTTCCCTGGAGTTTTATTTTCTCTACTTCTTTGGAGACCTTTTGGACTGCCTACTTTGCTGTACATTGATAGGGCCTAAATTAGTTATATATTTCCTAGTTATTTGAGACCATTTTGTGATACATTTTGTGCAATAACTAGTCATATTCCTTCATATTTGAGATTTTACCCTTGGAAAGATATTCGGTACATTATTTCAGATTTTAGGGGTAAAATAAGGCAAAATCGTCATGGAATAGAACAGAGGCGGCGCCGGCTGCAATATGGAAGAAGTGGCTTGAAAATCAAGAAAAATCGACGAACGGATGGAGAAACAGACCACAACCGGTGCCAGCCCTAGGCAGTTCAGGGGCACTGGCTGCGCCATGTTGCAAGAGGTAGTGCCTCGATTTTCGTGTGTATTTTTGGCAATTTCCAGTGTTTTAGTATTTTCCTACTTCTATTCGGCCAGAAACCCTAGAGGAACGAATTTAGGCACTTCTAAAGCCTATAAATAGAGAAAAAACACAAGGTGAAAGGGGAAATTCACGGATCAAAACACAAATCACTCAAAATCAAGGAGGAATTCATCAAATCAAGAAGAATTGTACAAGAGGGTCTACGAATGAAGAAGAATGAGGCTTGTCTATGAGTGATTTCTTTTAACTTTGTTTTCTTTTCTTGAACAATGGTGTATTAATTATTTTATTGTAATTTGACATTATTTCAGTATTCATGATTTTTAGAGTTACTTTGATCTTTTGATTAATTGATTATTATTCTTGGCATTTAATTACTTATGCTGATTACGAGATTAATTTGTCGTTTCTTTCCATTAACTTGCTTGAAAAAGAGGTTGATGGTGGTCTCAATTCATTAAGTTTATATTTGTTGTCTATTAACTTGCTTGAAAAAGGGGTTAATTACTGAGAACTGAGTAATTAAAGGTTAATTGATGTCTGCCAAAATATGGATTCATTGGTTAATTTCATGTTTTAAGTTTACCAGAATATGAAAATTTAATCAAGGATTGTATTTAATGTATCTTTTGGGTGAATTAGTTGAGACATAATATGTGATGCTAATTTGTCTAGAAGATAGTGATTTTATAGATTGAAAAAGAAGTGAATCTATCTTAATCCTTCATGATACCAAGAGAATGATTAGTTATGACAATGATTAGGTACTTTAAGGTCATGTTTGTCAAAATAATGGTTTGAGTTACATAATTCTCCATCCTTGACATGTATATATTTTTTCTTTTCTTTTCTTTTTTATTCTTTTTTTTACTTTATTGAGTCGGTTAAACAATAAAAGCAAAGTGACTAATGCATACTTGTTCCTTGAGGATCGACACTCGTTTTAAACCCTATGCTGTACGTAATGATGAGTACGCTTGCTCATATGTGTAATTTGGGATTAACATTTTAATTTAAATTTGATTGGGAATGTGCTTATTTTTATATGATTTTTTATACCCAAATTCAAACACATCATACACATTGCTACAATGTTCTACATTTTCTGTGTTGTTAATGGAATCTTGGATGAAAATGAAATTATATTAACCTACAAAAGGGTTGTGTAACCTTAAATGGATTTGTGTTGTCATAAAAACCCAAAAATCTTTCCCTCTAAGCTGACCAACCTTGCTGTCCATATTTTTTGGAAAATGCTTTGATGAACATGTTGTTTTGAGTGATTTTAGACTAGACTTAGCACATACAAGGATTTTATTTGCTTTGAGAAGCTTTGAGGATGTGGACAATTATGAAAACTTCTTGTTGATTAATTTTGAGAAAAATTTTAAGAAAACTCCTCTACAATGCCATCAATGAAACTTGTTACTGCTGGTATTTTAAGCTCATTTTATGTTAATTCCAAATGAAAATTTGGATGAAATTTGGTTTTGTTTAACTCCTTAAAGTGTTATAACAAATTAGGGTTAATTGTAAAGTTTGAAAATGCAAGAAACACCTTAAAAACTAGCTAACATGTCTTGCCCTATTGCTGTAAAAATTCTATACGAATTTGAGAGAAGTTATTGGTCAAATGTTGATGCTTGGGGAAGTTTTTGTTAAATTCTTGATTAGATATATCTACTAAGGTTTTGTTGAAAAGTCTATTTGAGTTGAATTATATTGTACAGCCTTGGATATGTAAATTACCCACTAAAACCATTTGAACTCTTAGCTTATCAAAGCTGAAATTTTGGTTTCCTTATGTGTAGTTGCTTTGAATGAATTCTTTTTGCTATATTGGATAGTTCTATATAAGAAGAGATGGGTTACAATATGACGTGTTTTTTGGGGTTGAGGTTATTTGAAATGTTCAAAATTTATCAAAGCTGAAATTTTGAGTTCCTTATGTGTAGTTGCTTTGAATGAATTCTTTTTGCTATTTTGGATAGTTTTGTATAAGAAGAGAGGGGCTACAATATGATTTGTTGTTTTGGGTTGAGGTTATTTGAAATGTTTGAATTATACTTGGAGTTGGAGAAAAATGATTTCATTATGATTTAAGACATGAAGGCATGATGTTTACAAAATATTCCCTCAAACGCTTTTCTAGAATTAGTAATAATTAAATTAAACCCTATTATATATTATCTATGGAGGTTTACTACGAAATGAATACTTACTTTTACACCTACAAAAATGATTTGGAAATGTACAACAATCATATTAATGACATTGGTCTTTGTTAACACAATATGTTCTTAAATTGCTAATTGATTCAGATTATCTTGGATGCAATTTATGGTCACTCCTGTTAACAGTAAATATAAATTTCATCTTGTTAATTTTGAACTATTGGCTAATGCTCTTTGATTGTCCTACTGCCCTTCATATGCAAGTTGCTTATGGCGTTCTAAAATATATTAAGCAATTTTCGGGTCTTTAATATGTGCGTTTTGTTTTTATATTGTAAGGGACGATTTCTTAATGATGTACGCGAACAGAGAAAAGATTCCCATGAGTCCTAAGAGGTAACATCAAAGAGATGTTGGCCATGACACACTTAAAGATGATGAGTGTTGTCATGATGTGTTTTTGAGCTTCCTGATTGTATTCTCTTATTTCATTCATTACAGATTCAAATTTAGATTTCTTCCTCTCTGTTCTGGCTTTGTACATGAGTCGCTTCAACTCTGTGTTCTTGAACTATTTGTTAAAATTAGTACGAATATGGTATAGATAGTACCTGTGAACTCCCATTGGCTCTGCCCACTTAGGTTGTCTCCTCATAGCTACTAGGATTCCAGTGTGCTTGTTGGACATAATACAAACATGTCTTTCACACACCACATGTCTCCGGAATAGTCTAAGAAACCATCCCCAACTCTCAATTGATTCATCATCGACAACAGCAAAATCTAGGGGAACATGTGATTATTAGATTTCCAAGTGCTTGCAATTAACATGACACTCTTATATGCCCTCTTAAATAGGTGTCGTCGATTGAAATCACAGGACGACAATGCCTAAATCCGTTGATCGATGGTTTGAAAGCCTAAAATACGAACTTGAAAATATTTGTATCTCTGGCTTTGATGTCGTGGTGTTTTCAATGTACTATTGTACTGAGATTTGAATCTTGCAATGCCAACATATACGCTGGTAGTACTTTGAAAGTAGAGGACCATGTGCCATACAGAAACTTAACAGCAGCCTTCCTAGAATATCATCCTTTTCGATACAAACATCCAACTTGGAATTTGTCATGTACAACCTTTAATATAGTGCTGACACTTATCTCGGGGTCATCTCTAATAAGATGCAGTATGTGTTGTGCAATAAATTTGTGGGACATATTTCGATTGTTGTTGTTTATGACCCTTTGGAGACAAGTGTGCTTGCCATTCCAAATCGAAATTTCCCATCGTCCAGTATTAGCTTTCTTAATGATTGAACGTACCAAGCATATGGATTTTGTTCATTGTTATTCTTTCAAGAGGCAGTCCATATCATACTCTGTGAACTCGCAGCCCTTCTTTATATGCCATAATCTCACAGCATGTATTGCTTCTGACTTATTCTGGAACCACATTTTATACCTTAACTCCTAATTTTTTACTGTCCATTTGTCAACACGCAGGTCATCACTGGCACAAAAAAAGTTACCTTTAGGTGCCCCCATGCCGATATCTTGGAAACTCCTGTACGAATGTATATTTCTTCCCTGGACTGGTATCCAATGCACTGGTTTTGGTGGAGCATGAATTGTCACATGTCGAAAGCTTACATCATCCTGGTCACTGTAGCTATTGCTGCCGGTGTCACTGTAGCCCACGACAATCTCCGTCGGAGGTTGGTGGTCCGTTGATGTCAGATGTTGGTCCTAGTGAGTCCATGACTGCAATCCTATTAATTATTGGTTGCTTAGCTTACCTTATTTCTGGCTCATTTAGAGGATTAGCATTTGGGTAGCTCTGTTGGTATGGCAACTGATTTTGAATCGTTGTTATTTCCAACCCCTCTTGTTAGAGTAGCAAATCTGTGTAGGAACTATTATGGGGCAGTTGTTGAGCAGGAAATGACGTTGACGGTATGAAAATGCCAGTATCAGCTTGAGGAATTGTTGGCACATTGTGTCGTACATCTAAAATGGTCTCTGTCTTTACATAACTATGTATTCCACCATTCTTGAAAATGGAATGCAAAGTCCAAATGTTATCCATATCGCTATCATTCTGTAATGTAAGTAACCCCCATTGAACACGATCTCCAAATACCCAAGGATATCTCATGGATATACCCAATCTAAATGGCGTGCTATCAATTCGCATGTATGAATAGATTTTGTCGACAAGCAAGCAAAACGATATTTTATGCTGTAAGACTAGCCTCTTCCTTGAAGAAGATAGCACGTCATTTAGATTGGGAGCGTGCAAAGCTGACTGAACCACCTGCTTCGTATGAGAGCGTGCAATCCCAGAAGAAGTTGAGAGCTAGAGGTGTTTTAAGTGATATAATGCTGATATTTGAAAAAAAAAAAGAAATTTGGTGCGAATAAGAGACTGAATTTATGTGAGGCATCGAGTCCAATGATATTTTTCTGTGAGAATGAATGAAGTGGCAAAGAGATGAAATTGAGCTATATAGGCAAATAGGATGCTTTAATAGAACGCTTCCTTATGTAGGACGCTTTTCTCCATAGTGTCCTCTAATCCATGTTAAATCTGAAGTACACACAAATCCCGTGTATCTTATTGCAAAGAGAGAATCTTTTGTCTTAGGTGAAGAGGACACAACCGACAATAGCATCCTACTCTGGGTACTTCCAAAAAAAGTAATGGAATCTCTGGAAAAGCAAATGTTGTCGGAATATTTTTCACATGAGGACACAACTGACAAAATCGTCTAATGTGATATCGAATCTAACTTCAGATACACCCGGAAAAGGACTAATATTTGACATGTAGGACGAAATCGAGAATAGCGTCCTTCCTAGTAGGACGCTAATAGAAGTAGCATCCTATGGATATATCCTTCATGAATCTCTGCAAAAATTGAAAAGTGATTCCTTTAACATGATTATTTGTAGCGTTCTATTTAGGATGCTGCTTTAAACGATGTCCTCATATGCCTATAAAAACCAACCTTCAGTCGTTGAGTGGAACTAAATATGTTCAATGGGGTTCTATATCTCGATAATTTTTCTCGGACGTAAGCATTCGACGTCTCTCTTCTGCATTCTTAATTTATTATTATTTTTTTTAAACCACACAAGAGACATGAACGCTTGCATCAAAGACAGATTATCAGGACATGCAAGCAATATACCTCCGTTGGTGATTGCTTCCAGGGTACTTTATGGCTTGGTACTATTCTCTATATGTGCTTTTTTAGCTAATAGTGACTCCTTTTACCTCTATTTTGTAGGTGTTTCCTAGGGGGACTCGGTGGTTACAAATCCAGTGCGTGAAACAAACTTTCTCTTCCTTGCTTGTTCTCTCGTTAAAACTCCCGAGCACAAAAAACCACACAAACTAGCCTTGTGTCTCTTACGAGATTGTTGTTAGTTGTTTTTTTCCCCTCATTTTGTTAATGTATCTAGATATTTTACTTTACGGGCAATAATAGAACACATCAAATGAAATTAGAATCCTCTGGCCAAATCTTTGAAAGTTGAAACTTTAAGCCAAAATTGAATGAATAACTTTGGTTCTCCATTTTGGAGGCAGCAAAGAAAAGTGGAATCCATAATAAATAATACTAAAAAAGAAAAGTGAAACATTCAAATTTCGTTTCTATCGAGTGGAAAAAAAAAAGAAATGGAATCCACAATTTGATATAAAAAATTTAAAAAATAAAAGTCTTACTCATAGGCCCACTATAGCTTTTGCAATAGGAACTAGGAGGTATTTAAATAACAGAATGTTAAAAGAAGCGAATATCACATCTCGATCTTGGTCACAAGGGACACCCATCCATCAGCATGCAATAACAGGAATTCCAGTTGAGTAAGATTTAACGATCCACAATTAAAGCCAATTAAACTCCCACCTTATTTGGGTCTCGGCCAAAACTTTCTCATTGTCTTATTTAATCGCATGAAAATATTACAACAAGAAGAGGGCTCCTTCCTTTCCTGACTTAGAATTTTGCTTTTTTTTTTTTTTTCACATTCAAACAATGATACCCATAAACTTATTACAACCAAGAAAGGAGCCCTCTCCCACCCCATCAACTTTCACTAGAAAAACTTTCCTATACTTGTACAAATAAGCAAGCTGCAATCTCCATATTCAAAAACTCCATGGCTCATTGATCCCTTGGGTCGAAGACTTCGTCTCTTAATAAATAGTACTAAAAAATCTTAATAAATAATTAGTTAATAAAAATAAATAACTCCCTAAAATAAATAATTAGTTAATAAAAAATAAATAATTCCAGATGAATATTGTATTTTTTATTTTAATTTAATAAAATGATAACATAATAATCAAGAATTATTTTTTGTTATTTGACTACTTACACAGTACGATCGATCATTGTTTCTTGAATTTTCATGTATAGCACTGGTTCAGTTATACCTATAACGATTAATAATAAGGATATTAAAATAAAAATAAATAAATATGTGCAAGTACTTTAAGTCACTATAAAGAAGTCGAACAATAAAAAAGTTACTGTACATAGAATAAAAGATATACAGAATAGTAAGATAGTCCGTCTTCTGATCTATGTCCTATAAGGTTTGGGTCGGACAATGCGTCTAGGCCTCTGATGTTTGTTTGCTGCAGCATGTGCCTCCTCGGATGGTATAATGGGATCTCCAGGATCTAGTGCTGCTAGATGATAACAACGCGGTCGTCTCCCTTGCCACTGAACTCTAAATCCTGGCCTGTGTTGATCATAGATCACTGCGCACGGTGCTATGGACTCTATAGATGGACCCTGTAGAACACCTGCATGACTATCTCTGGTCCCTAATTAGATGATCGGGTCGCTATGTCTGGCCCCTGCTCTGTAATACCATCCACCTCATCCTCCATCGACGGTGAAAGACAACTAGTACTAAAAATTAAAGCATTTGGAGTCTGTGCGGCTGGCTCTCCAAATGGTCCCGCCTCGAACTCCCCTGTCGTCCAACCAGTAGTAGTACGGGATTTGGTACCTCTGGCACGACTAGTGCACCCTCGAGTGTAAATGGCTCAGCTGGGGCTACACGAGCCTACCTACCCCCCCGACGCTGACCCGGGATGGCCCGACACTCAACCCAAGCCCGAGGGCCTCTGGTGGCTGCCTGCTTTAGAACTGTAGGTACACTGACTTTTGGAACGGGATGTATGGCATAACTTGTAGGGTCAAACCCTGTCGTGGTAAGCAAAAGAGTGCACATGTCCCTAATACGCTAGAAAGCCACCCTTGAATATGAGTCAGTCGTAACTAAAGCCTTCGTGGCAATGGATATGGCTCTATAAAGCCCATCTGATTGTAACAATCATACAAAAAAATCCATGTTAACAGACAACAACTAAGAATTATAATGATAATCGAGAATAAAACACAGATTACTAAATAATGTAATTACCATAACTGTGTATCTCGAACCAGTCCCTTGGTAGCCAGCGACCTCACCTCTCGATGGGGACAAATTACCAATCCGCCACTAGTCCTCAGTTGGTACTAAGATGGATAGTCTGGCTCTACCCCAATCTCGAATGTGCCATTCTGCTATCGCGAAGCCCACAATGCTATGAACGATGAATAGTGATAGGCCTAATTAGTCATGCGATTCCCCCTAGTACCAGTCGCGTGCAATTCAGCATCGTACTCACAACTCTGAGGAATGAGCTGTAACATACCAAACTGTCGAAGCACACGATTGAGGTAGTGAAAGTTTACGACAACTCAACAAATTGGTGGACTCTGTGATCGCCAAATGTCTGAACTCTTCATGTAGCTAGCCAGTATGAACTCTAGGTCTATGGCATCGTACGGGCACCAAATAAACTGATACAATTTGACTCCGTTTAATTAAAACACTAAAACGACAATAAAGTAAACAAAATTTTATCTTTCAAGAAAGTTCAAATACTTGCGTGATGGTCTTGCATGGAGTCTAACTGATCTCTGTACGTAACTAGAACATGCGTCGACGTCCGATGTAGACGTAGCTGCACGTTCCACCTTGCACTGTACGGTGTAAGTGGAGGACTATATCCTGGCTCAATCCTATCAGGGTGTAGGATAGGAATGTGCTCCCAAGCCCATAACTACACAAAAAAATAATACAAGTTCGTTAAACTTTAGTAGGATTTTTGCTAGAGTCTAAAGCATCTAAAGTAATTGAAAAAAAAAACTAAAGTAGAACCATAGGACCACAAATCTCCCTCGCAGTAGGATTCGTTGCCTCGTAGACGCATCTGTACATCCATACTAGAGTCGTACTGCCCCAGCTAAACTATCCACAATAATGTAAGTCCGCAAGGAAAGAAAGAAAACGAAGGCGAAGCAGATGACCTGATTTGTCCGACAAAATCAAACTACTAATAAGAAGAAGAATAAATCCGCATGCCTACTACTACACCTATAAATCGGAAGCATCATCCGGAAGAGGGAATGACAGGTGCGCCTCCAGGGCTGACTTCTCCAACCAGTTACCCCTGAACTGGTGAGTCAAAAGTCAAAAATCAAGAAGTGTATGTATCAAATCCATCCATGTTATCCGAGAGTGCCCGTAAACCTCTCTAATGATCGGGTCACCGTCAACTCTAAATCCCCACAAAATCACAACATCCCCTAGTGTCACGGTAGCCTCTCCTACCTATAGATGGAAGGTATGTGTCTTGGGATGCCACCTCTCAACTAATGCAGTCATAAGGGCATGATTTACATGAAGATGCCTAACTCTACAGACTCCCCCGAAACCAGCTAGATCGATATAATCCATTACCTGATGAGAGAATAGAAATAACTCCCAAAAATGAGAATCGCAACTTCTAAACGCTAATGGTATCTCATAGGTCTCAGAATGCTGTGACCAAATCAATGAAGATCGATACCTTTCCTGCCTAAATATCAAACTCTCGTAAATAGGACCGGGGATAGTATCGCCACATACTCGATCCATCTTAAAGGAGATTGTGAGATGTCAAATTCTTTTAAGGAATACAAGTATTAGTGCTAATTTCTACATCCAATCAGCAAACCAATTCCACAACAAACAATGCCAAACTAATTCCGCAAAACAGCATACCACCTCAACATACATTCACCATTCCGCCTCAACACACAATGCCAAACTAATCAACAAACAAGAAAATTAGCATTAACAAAAAAAAAAAAACCATTTCAACAAACAATGCCTAACAAATTCCACAAAAGCCATGACAATTCCCCCATTCCGCCACTACACACAATCGACATCACCACCAATTCTCACAAAACAAAATTCATATTACAAATCATCACTTAGACAAACAAAATTCACATCTCAAACCCATCAATCATCACCAACCAATGCCAGCTGATTTATAAAAAAAGTTCAGAATTTAGACCAAATACCTCGCCTCCCCACAAAATACCGAGCACAGGTGTCTTTCGTCGGAGCAAACTTTCCAAATTGGCATCGAAAATGCCAAATGACAATGAAACATTGGCTAGAAAATGGCAGTTCCAGCACTTCAAACAGCAACAAAAATGAGGAAGGCTGATGAAGAAAACCGAGGAAGGAAATCACTTGAGTCTGTGCGGTACCGGAGGATCGATCGGCAAGGATTCTATTCGAAGTTCGGGAGGAAAATCGAGGAAGGAAATCACGCGATGAAGGATTCTGTAACACTGCACGGCAAAAATGAAAAAAATGCAGAAATGGGGAGGAAGACAATGAACGGGTAGGACACATCCGGTGATAGCGTCCTAATTTAAATAGAACGCTTTTCGTGATAGCGTCCTCATTAAATAGCGTCCTAATTTAATTAGGACGCTATCAACGAATGCGTCGAGACTATTTTAGGACTGATCCTCGGCGCAGGGGCTAGTTGAAGACGAATGGCCCCATTCGGGGCCATTCTGATCAATAGCCCGAAGACAACTTGATTACCAATCTTGTTGAACATTTTTGTAACTGCTTCATCATCGCCCAACCAATTGTCGATAATTCCTTGATGGTGAAGAATTTTGACATCCTTTGATGAATTTATGAGGCAATCAATAAATATTGTGTAGTCGGTCACCGACTTGCTCGGAATAACCGGGATCAAACATGTACTTGTTCATAGGCAATGAGGTTTCTGCGAAAAGATTCTGTCTTATCTTCAATCATCAAACATGGGATTTCAAGTTCCCCATTTTTGAAATCAATATGAAGTCATAATTTACTTTCTTTCGCCTTCTTGAATTAAATCCCGTATTCTTTTAGTTCAACCACGCTTTTTATGAACTCGAAATTCTTTCCAACCTTCTTCTTTTGCTCCTTTTTTCTAGGCACTGTTTTGAACTGTTGAAAGCCAGTGATCATTGAAAAATCACATCTCTTTTGGTCTAGAGAGCTGCTTCGATGTTCTCCTTCTACATGCATTCCTTCTGTTGGGCCTAAAATGTCCAGCCCAATTTAGTTGGAGAAAAACCCACAAAGCATAAAGGCCACAAACAAACCTAAAAACATGAGAAAATGAAATAGAATTTAAGGGGGTGGTTTTAGTCATAAGTCGAGAGAAGATGAAATAACATGAAGAATAGAGGGCAAAGATGTAGTAAGCCGTTTTTGTTCCTTCCATCTTTAAGTCTCAATTTAGATGGTGATTCAAAGTCTAATTGAGATAAAATTTGGTGTTACATAATCCTTTCAACAAGATTTACTCATCTATCGGTTTAGATTTTAGTTTTGGTAATATTCTTCTAAACTCATATTTTGTTTTGTTGCAGTTTTAGGAGAAGATATTAGTATATTATTTTATGTGCCTCTAGTTTTATCTAGAAAAAACTTTCTATTACTCATTATTATTATTGGTGATAGTGCAAGTTTTTACTAGATTAGGTCTTGTAGTTTTTCCTATCTCTAGCTTTCTATGTTAAAAATCTTGGTGTCTCTTATTGATTATTTTTGTCCCTATCTTTACTCATTGGCATTATATTTGGTGTCTTTGGTTTATTCTTATTTTTGGTTGGAACTTGAGAAATACTTTTCATCGTGGGATATATTTGTGATTTGTGTGGAGATTGGTTTTTTGCTCTCTTTTGGTATATTTCCCAATCGAGTGGTATCAGAGCCTTCGTCGTTGATCAGTTGGCTAGTTTGTGCTAATTAAAAATGGATGATTCTGATCGTGGGTGTATGATAAAATTGAATACATCAAACTATTCAAATTGGAAGCCTAAAATGGAAGACTGTTTGTATTGTGGAGATTTGTTTGAGCCTGCTCTAGGGGATAAAGCTAATGCATCTGATATGAGTGAGCATTTGAGTACTTTTTAGGGATTGATAAGCTAAACAGTTTCATTGAAACTGAAGTTGGATGATGAGGTGAAGGATTTGCTGTTTTTCAGTTTATTACCAAATAGCTGGGAAACAATGGTGGTATCTATTAGTAATTCAACTCCAAACGGTGTCTTAAGTATCGCTATGGCAAAGGAGGCAGTATTGGATAAAGAGATAAAGAGGAAGGAATAAGGAACAATCAATAAGTCCTAGGCTTTGCTAATACGAAAAAAAAAAAAAAAAAGGAAGGGGGAGAAGTAAGAGTAGAGGTCCTCACAATAGGAATGACAAATCCAAGAGTAGACATGAGTCGTTGAAAAATATTAAGTGCTATCATTGTAAAAAGAAAAGACACTACAAGAAGCATTGCAAAGTCCTGAAACAGGGTAATGGTAAGATGAGAAATAAAGATGAAGAAGAGACTACAACAGTTGTGGTAGACGATGATGATATGTTGTTATTCTGTGATGATGGCTATGTAAACATTACCTATTAAGACAGTGATTGGATTATTGATTTAGGTGCATCATATCATATTACTCCACATAGACATTTCTTTTCAATTTATACCAAATGAGACTTTAGCTACGTCATGATGGGAAATGAAGTTTTTTTTTTTTTTTTTTTTGCAAAGTTGTTGGCAAATGTGATATTTGCTTTGATATAGATATCGAGTGCCAGTTAGTCTTGAAGAATGTTGGATATGTTCCCGATATTCGTCTTAATCTTATTTTTATTGGAAATCTTGATGATAAAGGCTACTATAGTTCTCAAGGTTGAGACAAATAGATGCTCAAAAAAAGGAATCTAATTATTATTAGAGAAAAGAAGCAGAATACTCTCTACTTGATGCAAGCCAAGTTAGGGAAAAAAAAAGGTTAATATAATTTAAGACCCTTCTATTGATATTTGGCACAGATGACTTAGACATACGAGTGAGAAGAGAATTCAAAAACTTATTCATAGGCAACTTCTCCCTAATGTAATTGGTACTTCTCTTAAATCATGTGTTGATTGCATTTATGGAAAACAATATAGAGTTTCTTTTCAAAGTTTCCTTCATTTAAAATGTTCAATCCTTTAGAGTTAGTGCACACTGATGTCTATTACATGAAAAATAGGTCTCTTAGCGATGAAATTTACTTTGTTACTTTTATTAATGACTTTTCTAAAAAAAATCTAGTATACTGCTTTGAAATCTAAATACCAGGACTTAGATGTGTTTAAAGAATTTCGCAGCAAGGTAGAAAGCTGGTAAATGGTTGAAATGTGTTCAAGTTGACAATAGTGGTGAGTATAGAGGGCCATTTGAAGCTACTGTACGTAAGTCTCATGGGATCAGACTAGAGAAGACAGTCCAAAGATACCATAGGAGACACTATGGGAAAACAGTAAATTAGAGACGGAAATTTTGAGAGGATTCATTTTGTCTCTAAATAGAGACCCATTTGAGACTAAATGGAGGTGAACCAATTTTTAAAAAAAATTAAAATGCGATATTTGAAACAAATGAGAGACTAATTAGTGATGTATATTTTTTATCTCTAAGTAAAACATTTCTATTTAGTCTCTAAGTAAATGCAGAATAGAGACAAAGTAATGCGTCTCAATTTTTTCTCCCAATAGAGTTGAAATCAAGACGACGGTCAACGTTTCTCTAACATCTGAGACTAAATAGAGACAAAAAAGGTTTTAGTCTCTAGTTTGTTTAAAATTAGAAACTAATTAGAGACCTATATGTTCATCTCTAAAGTTTTATTACTTTATTTATTTGGGTAATTGGTCTCAAAATTGGACAATTGGTCTCTAAATAGAGACAATTTAGAGAATACAAACCCGTTTCAAATATTTAAGACTAATTAGAATCTACATTTTTGTCTCTAAAATGTAGAAACGGAAAGCATGATTTACGTTTGGTCTGTAAATTGACTCTAATTTCAAGTCAATGGTCATGGTCTCTATTTGTTTTTTAATTTTCTATTTTAGAGAAAAAATAAAGACCAACTTGAGTTATCGTTATATCTCTAAATTTATTTGACAAATTCAAAAAATATTATTATGTTAAAATGATAATAATTATACGAGATTGCAAATTGAACACAAACTTATAATGTAATTCGTTTGAGGTTTTAGATGCAATTAAATAAAATCTATGTTTATCATTTTAAATAATTTCTATTGTAAGAAGTTTTTGAGCTTCTATGTATAAATTATGCCAAATCATGTGGCAAAACATATCTGATTACCTTCAAACTTTGCCATGATAGTTTTTTTTAGCAATTTTAACAAATCTAACAATTGGATCGTTAATTTGATATGCTAATCTTTTTAAATACATTAGATTTTGGGCTTTTATGTAGATATTGAAGCTACATTACATAAAGATTATACTAGGTTTAAACTTTAGACCCTTTTCCCCCTTTCTCTTTTCTTCCCAATTTCAGACGCTTCTTTCCAATTTCCAAACCCAAATGTCCAAAATTTTTGAATTATCCCTCATCTTTCCCCTTCATCTCTTTCATTTCATTCTTGTATTCCCTCATTTGTATCTCATTTCCAAAATTTTAAGTATTCCCTTAAGAATCTAGTCTCTCATTTTGCTTCTCTGAATCTTTTCGAGAGTACTTAATTAGCAGCAGTCATATCCTAACGGTTTGACTAGAATTCATGATGTGCTTTATATATCTCAACTGAAGAAGTATAATTCGGACCCATAACACATGTTAAATGATGAACCACTGTAGTTATATCTAAATTCGAGCTATGCAAGTAAATTGCTGAAGATTTTGGAATGTACTGCTATGGAATTGAGGAAAAAGAATAATCTTATGGTCAAAGTGTTACGAGAATATCATGGAATCCAAGATGTGATATGGGAAAATCGAAGAGTGAGTAAAAGAGAAATATCCAAATTTGTTATAAAGTATGGAAATAGACAATTTTGAGGATGAAATTCTTATAAGTGGGGAAGGATGTAACACCCAGCATTTTCATACATCTTTTTCATATATTAATTTTCATACTTGAATATACAAGTGAGATAGCATTTAAGAATTTGACATTTAGGAAATATTGGTTAAGTATTTATGTGAATAAATTCCACGACTATCTTTTTGTAACAATTTTTTATGAGTGAAACATTTGTGTAGGAAATTTGTGTGTACCTATATGATTATATTGTGATGTTAATTAGTGAAAAATTTTATGTCTAGAATAAGTAATTTGTATGTGAATGAGTTTTGTGAGAGAAGAAAACCTTATTAAATATTTTGGGGAGCAAAATAATATTTCCCAAAAATACAATTTCAAAACTTTTAGGAGTAAAATTATAACTTTACGTTCTTCATAGAGTAAATAAATATCTTTTAAATACTTGGTGCTTATCTTGTACTTAAGGTAAGATGTAACACCATTTCTTTACACACACACACACACACACACACACACACAGGCATTACATGGGTGTATTATTATTTTGAATTTTTTTTTGAATATATTATGAGGAAATATTTACAAATTTCGTGAGAATTTATTTAAGTAAGAATTCCTTGACTACCTTTTTTTTAAAATTCTTTATTTTTAAGTAAAATATTCGTGTAGAAAATTTGTATATACTTGTGTGAATATTACGTGATGCTTACTTATGATCAATTTTATGTCTTGAATGTAGAATTAACTATTAATAAGCGTTTATCCCACTTATTTATTGAAAATCATTGTTTTTAAAGCTAGTATGGAAAACCAATTTTGTTGACCTAATGTTGATTTTTTATTAAATAAAAACTTTACTTCACTATTTTAATTGTTTTGATTTTTGACCTTATTTCTTAGTTGAACAAAATTTATTTTATTTTATTATTTCTTTTATTGATGCAAGACTAATTTTAATATTGTATTTATATTTACACCAAATTAATTTATTTTTGATTTATTTTATACCAAAAAATCCTAGAAGCCCTAAATATGTTAAATGACCATCATATCCTTACTAATGGCAGCCCAATCTTGGCTATTGATTATTTTTAATCCTAACCATTGATTTCTATTTAATCCTAGTCATAAGAGAAAAAAAAAAAACTTATAACATAAGCTATTCTATCCTAAACATCCATTTATCATTCAAATAATTCAAGACTCCCGATTTTTGCCCCCATTTCTCTTGGCCACTTCACACACACACACACTAGAGTTCATCTTTTACTCTCTCTCAAGCCCTCTTGACTGCCCCCTTCTCTTTCCCTTACCCTTTCAATTTTCTTCACCAAAACACTTGGATTTCTTGTTAAAAATCTAAAGATCGAAGTTTTTGAAAGCTGTAATTTGAAGTGTTAACAAGTGTATTTCATTCGAGCAAGCAGTTAGAATCCATCTCTTGAGCTAATTCATGTTTTTTTTCATTAAGCCCATGTTGGGAAAATTTGCATTTCCTATGGAGATTTGAAATTTGGGTGATTATTTGTGAACGTGCTGAGTTGGAATTGATGTATTAAAGTTGTATTGATGTTGGGGCTATGAATTTGAGGACATTGGGAGTGATTTGATGGTGGTTTGATGTTGGATTATTGATTTAAAGTTGAAATTGTGAACTCGGAATTGCTTGAATCTGTGGCTAGTTACTTTCGAAACCGAAACTTTTTGTCAATAACTCTGATATATTTTGATTCTATATGGTTAGAACATGTTTCCAAGTTATTTTCCCATTATAATTAAGTTAAAACATTACTTGGTTGATTTTATGTGATTTTTCAAATGTAGCCTGTACAGTGAACCCCGAGATTTGATTTTGCTGAAAGATTGGAACCCTGATTCAACCCCTTTCCTTTCGAATTTTTGTCTGAAAATTTTATTCAACAAACTAGGATGTATAAGGAATATTTTTCCATTGGAATTTCTCAGTTTGGACCAGTAGTTTGATCTCTGTGATTTTTCTAAAAATACTGCAAAAACAGAGTATGGCAGTTACTGTAGCATTGCTGTTAGTTTGAGCAATTAATTACCCTACCAAAACAACTTATATTGGCCTAAAATTTTTACAGTTGTTTGTATACATGTCTAAGTTGTCCTCTGCCAAATTTCATGGTGGTTGGAGTTGTATATTCATTTTGAGACACTCCACAAGTAGAACATGGACACTAAATTTGAATAATAGGGAGTATTAGCTATTTAGGTTGCACTTACCTTCTAGTCCTCATGACATCTGGATGGACATGACTTCTTTAGGCTTGAATACAACTTAAAGCTTAAATGAGCATAACACCAACACTTAGCATATATGGTTTTTTGTTCCCTGGAGTTTTATTTTCTCTACTTCTTTGGAGACCTTTTGGACTGCCTACTTTGCTGTACATTGATAGGGCCTAAATTAGTTATATATTTCCTAGTTATTTGAGACCATTTTGTGATACATTTTGTGCAATAACTAGTCATATTCCTTCATATTTGAGATTTTACCCTTGGAAAGATATTCGGTACATTATTTCAGATTTTAGGGGTAAAATAAGGCAAAATCGTCATGGAATAGAACAGAGGCGGCGCCGGCTGCAATATGGAAGAAGTGGCTTGAAAATCAAGAAAAATCGACGAACGGATGGAGAAACAGACCACAACCGGTGCCAGCCCTAGGCAGTTCAGGGGCACTGGCTGCGCCATGTTGCAAGAGGTAGTGCCTCGATTTTCGTGTGTATTTTTGGCAATTTCCAGTGTTTTAGTATTTTCCTACTTCTATTCGGCCAGAAACCCTAGAGGAACGAATTTAGGCACTTCTAAAGCCTATAAATAGAGAAAAAACACAAGGTGAAAGGGGAAATTCACGGATCAAAACACAAATCACTCAAAATCAAGGAGGAATTCATCAAATCAAGAAGAATTGTACAAGAGGGTCTACGAATGAAGAAGAATGAGGCTTGTCTATGAGTGATTTCTTTTAACTTTGTTTTCTTTTCTTGAACAATGGTGTATTAATTATTTTATTGTAATTTGACATTATTTCAGTATTCATGATTTTTAGAGTTACTTTGATCTTTTGATTAATTGATTATTATTCTTGGCATTTAATTACTTATGCTGATTACGAGATTAATTTGTCGTTTCTTTCCATTAACTTGCTTGAAAAAGAGGTTGATGGTGGTCTCAATTCATTAAGTTTATATTTGTTGTCTATTAACTTGCTTGAAAAAGGGGTTAATTACTGAGAACCGAGTAATTAAAGGTTAATTGATGTCTGCCAAAATATGGATTCATTGGTTAATTTCATGTTTTAAGTTTACCAGAATATGAAAATTTAATCAAGGATTGTATTTAATGTATCTTTTGGGTGAATTAGTTGAGACATAATATGTGATGCTAATTTGTCTAGAAGATAGTGATTTTATAGATTGAAAAAGAAGTGAATCTATCTTAATCCTTCATGATACCAAGAGAATGATTAGTTATGACAATGATTAGGTACTTTAAGGTCATGTTTGTCAAAATAATGGTTTGAGTTACATAATTCTCCATCCTTGACATGTATATATTTTTTCTTTTCTTTTCTTTTTTATTCTTTTTTTTACTTTATTGAGTCGGTTAAACAATAAAAGCAAAGTGACTAATGCATACTTGTTCCTTGAGGATCGACACTCGTTTTAAACCCTATGCTGTACGTAATGATGAGTACGCTTGCTCATATGTGTAATTTGGGATTAACATTTTAATTTAAATTTGATTGGGAATGTGCTTATTTTTATATGATTTTTTATACCCAAATTCAAACACATCATACACATTGCTACAATGTTCTACATTTTCTGTGTTGTTAATGGAATCTTGGATGAAAATGAAATTATATTAACCTACAAAAGGGTTGTGTAACCTTAAATGGATTTGTGTTGTCATAAAAACCCAAAAATCTTTCCCTCTAAGCTGACCAACCTTGCTGTCCATATTTTTTGGAAAATGCTTTGATGAACATGTTGTTTTGAGTGATTTTAGACTAGACTTAGCACATACAAGGATTTTATTTGCTTTGAGAAGCTTTGAGGATGTGGACAATTATGAAAACTTCTTGTTGATTAATTTTGAGAAAAATTTTAAGAAAACTCCTCTACAATGCCATCAATGAAACTTGTTACTGCTGGTATTTTAAGCTCATTTTATGTTAATTCCAAATGAAAATTTGGATGAAATTTGGTTTTGTTTAACTCCTTAAAGTGTTATAACAAATTAGGGTTAATTGTAAAGTTTGAAAATGCAAGAAACACCTTAAAAACTAGCTAACATGTCTTGCCCTATTGCTGTAAAAATTCTATACGAATTTGAGAGAAGTTATTGGTCAAATGTTGATGCTTGGGGAAGTTTTTGTTAAATTCTTGATTAGATATATCTACTAAGGTTTTGTTGAAAAGTCTATTTGAGTTGAATTATATTGTACAGCCTTGGATATGTAAATTACCCACTAAAACCATTTGAACTCTTAGCTTATCAAAGCTGAAATTTTGGTTTCCTTATGTGTAGTTGCTTTGAATGAATTCTTTTTGCTATATTGGATAGTTCTATATAAGAAGAGATGGGTTACAATATGACGTGTTTTTTGGGGTTGAGGTTATTTGAAATGTTCAAAATTTATCAAAGCTGAAATTTTGAGTTCCTTATGTGTAGTTGCTTTGAATGAATTCTTTTTGCTATTTTGGATAGTTTTGTATAAGAAGAGAGGGGCTACAATATGATTTGTTGTTTTGGGTTGAGGTTATTTGAAATGTTTGAATTATACTTGGAGTTGGAGAAAAATGATTTCATTATGATTTAAGACATGAAGGCATGATGTTTACAAAATATTCCCTCAAACGCTTTTCTAGAATTAGTAATAATTAAATTAAACCCTATTATATATTATCTATGGAGGTTTACTACGAAATGAATACTTACTTTTACACCTACAAAAATGATTTGGAAATGTACAACAATCATATTAATGACATTGGTCTTTGTTAACACAATATGTTCTTAAATTGCTAATTGATTCAGATTATCTTGGATGCAATTTATGGTCACTCCTGTTAACAGTAAATATAAATTTCATCTTGTTAATTTTGAACTATTGGCTAATGCTCTTTGATTGTCCTACTGCCCTTCATATGCAAGTTGCTTATGGCGTTCTAAAATATATTAAGCAATTTTCGGGTCTTTAATATGTGCGTTTTGTTTTTATATTGTAAGGGACGATTTC
Source organism: Voacanga thouarsii (assembly GCA_026120185.1). Taxonomy (NCBI): domain Eukaryota; kingdom Viridiplantae; phylum Streptophyta; class Magnoliopsida; order Gentianales; family Apocynaceae; genus Voacanga; species Voacanga thouarsii. Next base: position 60,369 of record JANUWF010000319.1, on the reverse strand, counting down.
TTAATGATGTACGCGAACAGAGAAAAGATTCCCATGAGTCCTAAGAGGTAACATCAAAGAGATGTTGGCCATGACACACTTAAAGATGATGAGTGTTGTCATGATGTGTTTTTGAGCTTCCTGATTGTATTCTCTTATTTCATTCATTACGGATTCAAATTTAGATTTCTTCCTCTCTCGTTCCGGCTTTGTACATGAGTCGCTTCAACTCTGTGTTCTTGAACTATTTGTTAAAATTAGTACGAATATGGTATAGATAGTACCTGTGAACTCCCATTGGCTCTGCCCACTTAGGTTGTCTCCTCATAGCTACTAGGATTCCAGTGTGCTTGTTGGACATAATACAAACATGTCTTTCACACACCACATGTCTCCGGAATAGTCTAAGAAACCATCCCCAACTCTCAATTGATTCATCATCGACAACAGCAAAATCTAGGGGAACATGTGATTATTAGATTTCCAAGTGCTTGCAATTAACATGACACTCTTATATGCCCTCTTAAATAGGTGTCGTCGATTGAAATCACAGGACGACAATGCCTAAATCCGTTGATCGATGGTTTGAAAGCCTAAAATACGAACTTGAAAATATTTGTATCTCTGGCTTTGATGTCGTGGTGTTTTCAATGTACTATTGTACTCGAGATTTGAATCTTGCAATGCCAACATATACGCTAGTAGTACTTTGAAAGTAGAGGACCATGTGCCATACAGAAACTTAACAGCAGCCTTCCTAGAATATCATCCTTTTCGATACAAACATCCAACTTGGAATTTGTCATGTACAACCTTTAATATAGTGCTGACACTTATCTCGGGGTCATCTCTAATAAGATGCAGTATGTGTTGTGCAATAAATTTGTGGGACATATTTCGATTGTTGTTGTTTATGACCCTTTGGAGACAAGTGTGCTTGCCATTCCAAATCGAAATTTCCCATCGTCCAGTATTAGCTTTCTTAATGATTGAACGTACCAAGCATATGGATTTTGTTCATTGTTATTCTTTCAAGAGGCAGTCCATATCATACTCTGTGAACTCGCAGCCCTTCTTTATATGCCATAATCTCACAGCATGTATTGCTTCTGACTTATTCTGGAACCACATTTTATACCTTAACTCCTAATTTTTTACTGTCCATTTGTCAACACGCAGGTCATCACTGGCACAAAAAAAGTTACCTTTAGGTGCCCCCATGCCGATATCTTGGAAACTCCTGTACGAATGTATATTTCTTCCCTGGACTGGTATCCAATGCACTGGTTTTGGTGGAGCATGAATTGTCACATGTCGAAAGCTTACATCATCCTGGTCACTGTAGCTATTGCTGCCGGTGTCACTGTAGCCCACGACAATCTCCGTCGGAGGTTGGTGGTCCGTTGATGTCAGATGTTGGTCCTAGTGAGTCCATGACTGCAATCCTATTAATTATTGGTTGCTTAGCTTACCTTATTTCTGGCTCATTTAGAGGATTAGCATTTGGGTAGCTCTGTTGGTATGGCAACTGATTTTGAATCGTTGTTATTTCCAACCTCTCTTGTTATAGTAGCAAATCTGTGTAGGAACTAGTATGGGGTAGTTGTTGAGCAGGAAATGACGTTGACGGTATGAAAATGCCAGTATCAGCTTGAGGAACTGTTGGCACATTGTGTATTCCACCCTTCTTGAAAATGGTCTCTGTCTTTACATAACTATGTATTCCACCCTTCTTGAAAATGGAATGCAAAGTCCAAATGTTATCCATATCGCTATCATTCTGTAATGTAAGTAACCCCCATTGAACACGATCTCCAAATACCCAAGGATATCTCATGGATATACCCAATCTAAATGGCGTGCTATCAATTCGCATGTATGAATAGATTTTGTCGACAAGCAAGCAAAACGATATTTTATGATGTAAGACTAGCCTCTTCCTTGAAGAAGATAGCACGTCATTTAGATTGGGAGCGTGCAAAGCTGACTGAACCACCTGCTTCGTATGAGAGCGTGCAATCCCAGAAGAAGTTGAGAGCTAGAGGTGTTTTAAGTGATATAATGCTGATATTTGAAAAAAAAAAAAGAAATTTGGTGCGAATAAGAGACTGAATTTATGTGAGGCATCGAGTCCAATGATATTTTTCTGTGAGAATGAATGAAGTGGCAAAGAGATGAAATTGAGCTATATAGGCAAATAGGATGCTTTAATAGAACGCTTCCTTATGTAGGACGCTTTTCTCCATAGTGTCCTCTAATCCATGTTAAATCTGAAGTACACACAAATCCCGTGTATCTTATTGCAAAGAGAGAATCTTTTGTCTTAGGTGAAGAGGACACAACCGACAATAGCATCCTACTCTGGGTACTTCCAAAAAAAGTAATGGAATCTCTGGAAAAGCAAATGTTGTCGGAATATTTTTCACATGAGGACACAACTGACAAAATCGTCTAATGTGATATCGAATCTAACTTCAGATACACCCGGAAAAGGACTAATATTTGACATGTAGGACGAAATCGAGAATAGCGTCCTTCCTAGTAGGACGCTAATAGAAGTAGCATCCTATGGATATATCCTTCATGAATCTCTGCAAAAATTGAAAAGTGATTCCTTTAACATGATTATTTGTAGCGTTCTATTTAGGATGCTGCTTTAAACGATGTCCTCATATGCCTATAAAAACCAACCTTCAGTCGTTGAGTGGAACTAAATATGTTCAATGGGGTTCTATATCTCGATAATTTTTCTCGGACGTAAGCATTCGACGTCTCTCTTCTGCATTCTTAATTTATTATTATTTTTTTTAAACCACACAAGAGACATGAACGCTTGCATCAAAGACAGATTATCAGGACATGCAAGCAATATACCTCCGTTGGTGATTGCTTCCAGGGTACTTTATGGCTTGGTACTATTCTCTATATGTGCTTTTTTAGCTAATAGTGACTCCTTTTACCTCTATTTTGTAGGTGTTTCCTAGGGGGACTCAGTGGTTACAAATCCAGTGCAGAAACAAACTTTCTCTTCCTTGCTTGTTCTCTGTTAAAACTCCTGAGCACAAAAAACCACACAAACTAGCCTTGTGTCTCTTACGAGATTGTTGTTAGTTGTTTTTTTCCCCCTCATTTTGTTAATGTATCTAGATATTTTACTTTATGGGCAATAATAGAACACATCAAATGAAATTAGAATCCTCTGGCCAAATCTTTGAAAGTTGAAACTTTAAGCCAAAATTGAATGAATAACTTTGGTTCTCCATTTTGGAGGCAGCAAAGAAAAGTGGAATCCATAATAAATAATACTAAAAAAGAAAAGTGAAACATTCAAATTTCGTTTCTATCAGTGGAAAAAAAAAAGAAATGGAATCCAAAATTTGATATAAAAAATTAAAAAAATAAAAGTCTTACTCATAGGCCCACTATAGCTTTTGCAATAGGAACTAGGAGGTATTTAAATAACAGAATGTTAAAAGAAGCGAATATCACATCTCGATCTTGGTCACAAGGGACACCCATCCATCAGCATGCAATAACAGGAATTCCGAGTTGAGTAAGATTTAACGATCCACAATTAAAGCCAATTAAACTCCCACCTTATTTGGGTCTCGGCCAAAACTTTCTCATTGTCTTATTTAATCGCATGAAAATATTACAACAAGAAGAGGGCTCCTTCCTTTCCTGACTTAGAATTTTGCTTTTTTTTTTTTTTTCACATTCAAACAATGATACCCATAAACTTATTACAACCAAGAAAGGAGCCCTCTCCCACCCCATCAACTTTCACTAGAAAAACTTTCCTATACTTGTACAAATAAGCAAGTCTGCAATCTCCATATTCAAAAACTCCATGGCTCATTGATCCCTTGGGTCGAAGACTTCGTCTCTTAATAAATAGTACTAAAAAATCTTAATAAATAATTAGTTAATAAAAATAAATAACTCCCTAAAATAAATAATTAGTTAATAAAAAATAAATAATTCCAGATGAATATTGTATTTTTTATTTTAATTTAATAAAATGATAACATAATAATCAAGAATTATTTTTTGTTATTTGACTACTTACACAGTACGATCGATCATTGTTTCTTGAATTTTCATGTATAGCACTGGTTCAGTTATACCTATAACGATTAATAATAAGGATATTAAAATAAAAATAAATAAATATGTGCAAGTACTTTAAGTCACTATAAAGAAGTCGAACAATAAAAAAGTTACTGTACATAGAATAAAAGATATACGAGAATAGTAAGATAGTCCGTCTTCTGATCTATGTCCTATAAGGTTTGGGTCGGACAATGCGTCTAGGCCTCTGATGTTTGTTTGCTGCAGCATGTGCCTCCTCGGATGGTATAATGGGATCTCCAGGATCTAGTGCTGCTAGATGATAACAACGCGGTCGTCTCCCTTGCCACTGAACTCTAAATCCTGGCCTGTGTTGATCATAGATCACTGCGCACGGTGCTATGGACTCTATAGATGGACCCTGTAGAACACCTGCATGACTATCTCTCGGTCCCTAATTAGATGATCGGGTCGCTATGTCCGGCCCCTGCTTCTGTAATACCATCCACCTCATCCTCCATCGACGGTGAAAGACAACTAGTACTAAAAATTAAAGCATTTGGAGTCCGTGCGGTCGGCTCTCCAAATGGTCCCGCCTCGAACTCCCCGTCGTCCAACCAGTAGTAGTACGGGATTTGGTACCTCTGGCACGACTAGTGCACCCTCGAGTGTAAATGGCTCAGCTGGGGCTACACGAGCCTACCTACCCCCCCGACGCTGACCCGGGATGGCCCGACACTCAACCCAAGCCCGAGGGCCTCTGGTGGCTGCCTGCTTTAGAACTGTAGGTACACTGACTTTTGGAACGGGATGTATGGCATAACTTGTAGGGTCAAACCCTGTCGTGGTAAGCAAAAGAGTGCACATGTCCCTAATACGCTAGAAAGCCACCCTTGAATATGAGTCAGTCGTAACTAAAGCCTTCGTGGCAATGGATATGGCTCTATAAAGCCCATCTGATTGTAACAATCATACAAAAAAATCCATGTTAACAGACAACAACTAAGAATTATAATGATAATCGAGAATAAAACACAGATTACTAAATAATGTAATTACCATAACTGTGTATCTCGAACCAGTCCCTTGGTAGCCAGCGACCTCACCTCTCGATGGGGACAAATTACCAATCCGCCACTAGTCCTCAGTTGGTACTAAGATGGATAGTCTGGCTCTACCCCAATCTCGAATGTGCCATTCTGCTATCGCGAAGCCCACAATGCTATGAACGATGAATAGTGATAGGCCTAATTAGTCATGCGATTCCCCCTAGTACCAGTCGCGTGCAATTCAGCATCGTACTCACAACTCTGAGGAATGAGCTGTAACATACCAAACTGTCGAAGCACACGATTGAGGTAGTGAAAGTTTACGACATCTCAACAAATTGGTGGAGTCTGTGATCGCCAAATGTCTGAACTCTTCATGTAGCTAGCCGGTATGAACTCTAGGTCTATGGCATCGTACGGGCACCAAATAAACTGATACAATTTGACTCCGTTTAATTAAAACACTAAAACGACAATAAAGTAAACAAAATTTTATCTTTCAAGAAAGTTCAAATACTTACGTGATGGTCTTGCATGGAGTCTAACTGATCTCTGTACGTAACTAGAACATGCGTCGACGTCCGATGTAGACGTAGCTGCACGTTCCACCTTGCACTGTACGGTGTAAGTGGAGGACTATATCCTGGCTCAATCCTATCAGGGTGTAGGATAGGAATGTGCTCCCAAGCCCATAACTACACAAAAAAATAATACAAGTTCGTTAAACTTTAGTAGGATTTTTGCTAGAGTCTAAAGCATCTAAAGTAATTGAAAAAAAAAACTAAAGTAGAACCATAGGACCACAAATCTCCCTCGCAGTAGGATTCGTTGCCTCGTAGACGCATCTGTACATCTACACTAGAGCCGTACTGCCCCAGCTAAACTATCCACAATAATGTAAGTTCGCAAGGAAAGAAAGAAAACGAAGGGGAAGCAGATGACCTGATTTGTCTGACAAAATCATACTGCTAATAAGAAGAAGAATAAATCCCCATGCCTACTACTGCACCTATAAATCGGAAGCATCATCCGGAAGAGGGAGTGACAGGTGCGCCTCCAGGGCCGACTTCTCCAGCCAGTTACCCCTGAACTGGTGAGTCAAAAGTCAAAAATTAAGAAGTGTATGTATCAAATCCATCCATGTTATCCGAGAGTGCCCGTAAACCTCTCTAATGATCGGGTCACCGTCAACTCTAAATCCCCACAAAATCACAACATCCCCTAGTGTCACGGTGGCCTCTCCTACCTATAGATGGAAGGTATGTGTCTTAGGATGCCACCTCTCAACTAATGCAGTCATAAGGGCATGATCTACATGAAGATGCCCAACTCAACAGACTCCCCCGAAACCAGCTAGATCGATATAATCCATTACCTGATGAGAGAATAGAAATAACTCCCAAAAATGAGAATCGCAACTTCTAAACGCTAATGGTATCTCATAGGTCTCAGAATGCCGTGACCAAATCAATGAAGATCGATACCTTTCCTGCCTAAATATCAAACCCTCGTAAATAGGACCGGGGACAGTATCGCCACGTACTCGATTCATCTTAAAGGAGATTGTGAGAACTCAAATTCTTTTAAGGAATACAAGTATTAGTGCTAATTTCGACATCCAATCACCAAACCAATTCCACAATAAACAATGCCAAACTAATTCCGCAAAACAGCATACCACCTCAACATACATTCACCATTCCGCCTCAACACACAATGCCAAACTAATCAACAAACAAGAAAATTAGCATTAACAAAAAAAAAAAAAACCATTTCAACAAACAATGCCTAACAAATTCCACAAAAGCCATGACAATTCCCCCATTCCGCCACTACACACAATCGACATCACCACCAATTCTCACAAAACAAAATTCATATTACAAATCATCACTTAGACAAACAAAATTCACATCTCAAACCCATCAATCATCACCAACCAATGCCAGCTGATTTATAAAAAAAGTTCAGAATTTAGACCAAATACCTCGCCTCCCCACAAAATACCGAGCACAGGTGTCTTTCGCCGGAGCAAACTTGCCAAATTGGCATCGAAAATGCCAAATGACAATGAAACATCGGCTAGAAAATGGCGGTTCCAGCACTTCGAACAGCAACGAAAATGAGGAAGGCTCATGAAGAAAACCGAGGAAGGAAATCACTTGAGTCCGTGCGGTACGGAGGATCGATCGGCAAGGATTCTATTCGAAGTTCGGGAGGAAAATCGAGGAAGGAAATCACGCGATGAAGGATTCTGTAACACTGCACGGCAAAAATGAAAAAAATGCAGAAATGGGGAGGAAGACAATGAACGGGTAGGACACATCCGGTGATAGCGTCCTAATTTAAATAGAACGCTTTTCGTGATAGCGTCCTCATTAAATAGCGTCCTAATTTAATGAGGACGCTATCAACGAATGCGTCGAGACTATTTTAGGACTGATCCTCGGCGCAGGGGCTAGTTGAAGACGAATGGCCCCATTCGGGGCCATTCTGATCAATAGCCCGAAGACAACTTGATTACCAATCTTGTTGAACATTTTTGTAACTGCTTCATCACTGCCCAACCAATTGTCGATAATTCCTTGATGGTGAAGAATTTTGACATCCTTTGATGAATTTATGAGGCAATCAATAAATATTGTGTAGTCGGTCACCAGCTTGCTGGAATAACCGGGATCAAACATGTACTTGTTCATAGGCAATGAGGTTTCTGCGAAAAGATTCTGTCTTATCTTCAATCATCAAACATGGGATTTCAAGTACCCCATTTTTGAAATCAATATGAAGTCATAATTTACTTTCTTTCGCCTTCTTGAATTAAATCCCGTATTCTTTTAGTTCAACCACGCTTTTTATGAACTCGAAATTCTTTCCAACCTTCTTCTTTTGCTCCTTTTTTCTAGGCACTGTTTTGAACTGTTGAAAGCCAGTAATCATTGAAAAATCACATCTCTTTTGGTCTAGAGAGCTGCTTCGATGTTCTCCTTCTACATGCATTCCTTCTGTTGGGCCTAAAATGTCCAGCCCAATTTAGTTGGAGAAAAACCCACAAAGCATAAAGGCCACAAACAAACCTAAAAACATGAGAAAATGAAATAGAATTTAAGGGGTGGTTTTAGTCATAAGTCGAGAGAAGATGAAATAACGTGAAGAATAGAGGGCAAAGATGTAGTAAGCCGTTTTTGTTCCTTCCATCTTTAAGTCTCAATTTAGATGGTGATTCAAAGTCTGATTGAGATAAAATTTGGTGTTACATAATCCTTTCAACAAGATTTACTCATCTATCGGTTTAGATTTTAGTTTTGGTAATATTCTTCTAAACTTATATTTTGTTTTGTTGCAGTTTTAGGAGAAGATATTAGTATATTATTTTATGTGCCTCTAGTTTTATCTAGAAAAAACTTTCTATTACTCATTATTATTATTGGTGATAGTGAAAGTTTTTACTAGATTAGGTCCTGTAGTTTTTCCTATCTCTAGCTTTCTATGTTAAAAATCTTGGTATCTCTTATTGATTATTTTTGTCCCTATCTTTACTCATTGGCATTATATTTGGTGTCTTTGGTTTATTCTTATTTTTGGTTGGCACTTGAGAAATACTTTTCATCGTGGGATATATTTGTGATTTGTGTGGAGATTGGTTTTTTGCTCTCTTTTGGTATATTTCCCAATCGAGTGGTATCAGAGCCTTCGTCGTTGATCAGTTGGCTAGTTTGTGCTAATTAAAAATGGATGATTCTGATCGTGGGTGTATGATAAAATTGAATACATCAAACTATTCAAATTGGAAGCCTAAAATGGAAGACTGTCTGTATTGTGGAGATTTGTTTGAGCCTGCTCTAGGGGATAAAGCTAATGCATCTGATATGAGTGAGCATTTGAGTTCTTTTTAGGGATTGATAAGCTAAACAGTTTCATTGAAACTGAAGTTGGATGATGAGGTGAAGGATTTGCTGTTTTTCAGTTTATTACCAAATAGCTGGGAAACAGTGGTGGTATCTATTAGTAATTCAACTCCAAACGGTGTCTTAAGTATCGCTATGGCAAAGGAGGCAATATTGGATAAAGAGATAAAAAGGAAGGAATAAGGAACAATCAATAAGTCCTAGGCTTTGCTAATACGAAAAAAAAAAAAAAAAGGAAGGGGGAGAAGTAAGAGTAGAGGTCCTCACGATAGGAATGACAGATCCAAGGGTAGACATGAGTCATTGAAAAATATTAAGTGCTATCATTGTAAAAAGAAAAGACACTACAAGAAGCATTGCAAAGTCCTGAAACAGGGTAATGGTAAGATGAGAAATAAAGATGAAGAAGAGACTACAACAGTTGTGGTAGACGATGATGATATGTTGGTATTCTGTGATGATGGCTATGTAAACATTACCTATTAAGACAGTGATTGGATTATTGATTTAGGTGCATCATATCATATTACTCCACATAGACATTTCTTTTCAATCTATACCAAATGAGACTTTAGCTACGTCATGATGGGAAATGAAGTTTTTTTTTTTTTGCAAAGTTGTTGGCAAATGTGATATTTGCTTTGATACAGATATCGAGTGCCAGTTAGTCTTGAAGAATGTTGGATATGTTCCCGATATTCGTCTTAATCTTATTTTTATTGGAAATCTTGATGATAAAGGCTACTATAGTTCTCAAGGTTGAGACAAATAGAAGCTCAAAAAAAGGAATCTAATTATTGTTAGAGAAAAGAAGCAGAATACTCTCTACTTGATGCAAGCCAAGTTAGGGAAAAAAAAGGTTAATATAATTTAAGACCCTTCTATTGATATTTGGCATAGATGACTTAGACATATGAGTGAGAAGAGAATTCAGAAACTTATTCATAGGCAACTTCTCCCTAATGTAATTGGTACTTCTCTTAAATCATGTGTTGATTGCATTTATGGAAAATAATATAGAGTTGCTTTTCAAAGTTTCCTTCATTTAAAATGTTGAATCCTTTAGAGTTAGTGCACACTGATGTCTATTACATGAAAGATAGGTCTCTTAGCGATGCAATTTACTTTGTTACTTTTATTAATGACTTTTCTAAAAAAAAATCTAGTATACTGCTTTGAAATCTAAATACCAGGACTTAGATGTGTTTAAAGAATTTCGCAGCAAGGTAGAAAGCTGGTAAATGGTTGAAATGTGTTCAAGTTGACAATAGTGGTGAGTATAGAGGGCCATTTGAAAGCTACTGTACGTAAGTCTCATGGGATCAGACTAGAGAAGACAGTCCAAAGATACCATAGGAGACACTATGGGAAAACAGTAAATTAGAGACGGAAATTTTGAGAGGATTCATTTTGTCTCTAAATAGAGACCCATTTGAGACTAAATGGAGGTGAACCAATTTTTAAAAAAAAATTAAAATGAGATATTTGAAACAAACGAGAGACTAATTAGTGATGTATATTTTTTATCTCTAAGTAAAACATTTCTATTTAGTCTCTAAGTAGATGCAGAATAGAGACAAAGTAATGCGTCTCAATTTTTTCTCCCAATAGAGTTGAAATCAAGACGAAGGTCAACATTTCTCTAACATCTAAGACTAAATAGAGACAAAAAAGGTTTTAGTCTCTAGTTTGTTTAAAATTAGAAACTAATTAGAGACCTATATGTTCATCTCTAAAGTTTTATTACTTTATTTATTTGGGTAGATTGCAATTGGTCTCTAAATAGAGACAATTTAGAGAATATCAAATCCGTTTCAAATATTTAAGACTAATTAGAATCTACATTTTTGTCTCTAAAATGTAGAAACGGAAAGCATGATTTACGTTTGGTCTGTAAATTGACTCTAATTTCAAGTCAATGGTCATGGTCTCTATTTGTTTTTTAATTTTCTATTTTAGAGAAAAAATAAAGACCAACTTGAGTTATCTTTATATCTCTAAATTTATTTGACAAATTCAAAAAATATTATTATGTTAAAATGATAATAATTATACGAGATTGCAAATTGAACACAAACTTATAATGTAATTCGTTTGAGGTTTTAGATGCAATTAAATAAAAACTATGTTTATCATTTTAAATAATTTCTATTGTAAGAAGTTTTTGAGCTTCTATGTATAAATTATGCCAGATCATGTGGCAAAACATATCTGATTACCTTCAAACTTTGCCATGATAGTTTTTTTTAGCAATTTTAACAAATCTAACAATTGGATCGTTAATTTGATATGCTAATATTTTTAAATACATTAGATTTTGGGCTTTTATGTAGATATTGAAGCTACATTACATAAAGATTATACTAGGTTTAAACTTTAGACCCTTTTCCCCCTTTCTATTTTCTTCCCAATTTCAGACGCTTCTTTCCAATTTCCAAACCCAAATGTCCAAAATTTTTGAATTATCCCTCATCTTTCCCCTTCATCTCTTTCATTTCATTCTTGTATTCCCTCATTTGTATCTCATTTCCAAAATTTTAAGTATTCCCTTAAGAATCTAGTCTCTCATTTTGCTTCTCTCGAATCTTTTCGAGAGTACTTAATTAGCAGCGAGTCATATCCTAACGGTTTGACTAGAATTCATGATGTGCTTTATATATCTCAACTGAAGAAGTATAATTCGGACCCATAACACATGTTAAATGATGAACCACTGTAGTTATATCTAAATTCGAGCTATGCAAGTAAATTGCTGAAGATTTTGGAATGTACTTGCTATGGAATTGAGGAATAAGAATAATCTTATGGTCAAAGTGTTACGAGAATATCATGGAATCCAAGATGTGATATGGGAAAATCGAAGAGTGAGTAAAAGAGAAATATCCAAATTTGTTATAAAGTATGGAAATAGACAATTTTGAGGATGAAATTCTTATAAGTGGGGAAGGATGTAACACCCAGCATTTTCATACATCTTTTTCATATATTAATTTTCATACTTGAATATACAAGTGAGATAGCATTTAAGAATTTGACATTTAGGAAATATTGGTTAAGTATTTATGTGAATAAATTCCACGACTATCTTTTTGTAACAATTATTTATTAGTGAAACATTTGTGTAGGAAATTTGTGTGTACCTATATGATTATATTGTGATGTTAATTAGTGAAAAATTTTATGTCTAGAATAAGTAATTTGTATGTGAATGAGTTTTGTGAGAGAAGAAAACCTTATTAAATATTTTGGGGAGCAAAATAATATTTCCCAAAAATACAATTTCAAAACTTTTAGGAGTAAAATTATAACTTTACGTTCTTCATAGAGTAAATAAATATCTTTTAAATACTTGGTGCTTATCTTGTACTTAAGGTAAGATGTAACACCCTTTCTTTACACACACGCGCGCACACACACACACACACACACACACACACACATACACACACACACACACACACACTGGCATTACATGGGTGTATTATTATTTTGAATTTTTTTTGAATATATTATGAGGAAATAATTACAAATTTCGTGAGAATTTATTTAAGTAAGAATTCCTTGACTACTTTTTTTTTAAATTCTTTATTTTTAAGTAAAATATTCGTATAGAAAATTTGTATATACTTGTGTGAATATTACGTGATGCTTACTTATGATCAATTTTATGTCTTGAATGTAGAATTAATTATTAATAAGCGTTTATCCCACTTATTTATTGAAAATCATTGTTTTTTAAGCTAGTATGGAAAACCAATTTTGTTGACCTAATGTTGATTTTTTATTAAATAAAAACTTTACTTCACTATTTTAATTGTTTTGATTTTTGACCTTATTTATTAGTTGAACTAAATTTATTTTATTTTATTATTTCTTTTATTGATGCAAGACTAATTTTAATATTGTATTTATATTTACACTAAATTAATTTATTTTTGATTTATTTTATACCAAAAAATCCTAGAAGCCCTAAATATGTTAAATGACCATCATATCCTTACTAATGGCAGCCCAATCTTGGCTATTGATTGTTTTTAATCCTAACCATTGATTTCTATTTAATCCTAGTCATAAGAGAAAAAAAAAACTTATAACATAAGCTATTCTATCCTAAACATCCATTTATCATTCAAATAATTCAAGACTCCCGATTTTTGCCCCCATTTCTCTTGGCCACTTCACACACACATACACTAGAGTTCATCTTTTACTCTCTCTCAAGCCCTCTTGACTGCCCCCTTCTCTTTCCCTTACCCTTTCAATTTTCTTCACCAAAACACTTGGATTTCTTGTTAAAAATCTAAAGATCGAAGTTTTTGAAAGCTGTAATTTGAAGTGTTAACAAGTGTATTTCATTCGAGCAAGCAGTTAGAATCCATCTCTTGAGCTAATTCATGTTTTTTTCATTAAGCCCATGTTGGGAAAATTTGCATTTCCTATGGAGATTTGAAATTTGGGTGATTATTTGTGAACGTGCTGAGTTGGAATTGATGTATTAAAGTTGTATTGATGTTGGGGGTATGAATTTGAGGACATTGGGAGTGATTTGATGGTGGTTTGATGTTGGATTATTGATTTAAAGTTGAAATTGTGAACTGGAATTGCTGAATCTGTGGCTAGTTACTTTCAAAACCGAAAATTTTTGTCAATAACTCTGATATATTTTGATTCTATATGGTTAGAACATGTTTCCAGGTTATTTTCCCATTATAATTAAGTTAAAACATTACTTGGTTGATTTTATGTGATTTTTCAAATGTAGCCTGTACAGTGAACCCCGAGATTTGATTTTGCTGAAAGATTGGAACCCTGATTCAACCCCTTTCCTTTCGAATTTTTGTCTGAAAATTTTATTCAACAAACTAGGATGTATAAGGAATATTTTTCCATTGGAATTTTTCAGTTTGGACCAGTAGTTTGATCTCTGTGATTTTTCTAAAAATACTGCCAAAACAGAGTATGGCAGTTACTGTAGCATTGCTGTTAGTTTGAGCAATTAATTACCCTACCAAAACAACTTAGATTGGCCTAAAATTTTTACAGTTGTTTGTATACATGTCTATGTTGTCCTCTGCAAAATTTCATGGTGTTTGGAGTTGTATATTCATTTTGAGACACTCCACAGTAGAACATGGACACTAAATTTGAATAATAGGGAGTATTAGCTATTTAGGTTGCACTTACCTTCTAGTCCTCGTGACATCTGGATGGACATGACTTCTTTAGGCTTGAATACAACTTAAAGATTAAATGAGCATAACACCAACACTTAGCATATATGGTTTTTTGTTCCCTGGAGTTTTATTTTCTCGACTTCTTTGGAGACCTTTTGGACTGCCTACTTTGCTGTACATTGATAGGGCCTAAATTAGTTATATATTTTCTAGTTATTTGAGACCATTTTGTGATACATTTTGTGCAATAACTAGTCATATTCCTTCATATTTGAGATTTTACCCTTGGAAAGGTATTCGGTACATTATTTCAGATTTTAGGGGTAAAATAAGGCAAAATCGTCATGGAATAGAACAGAGGCGGCGCCGGCTGCAATCTGGAAGAAGTGGCTTGAAAATCAAGAAAAATCGACGAACGGATGGAGAAACAGACCACAACCGGTGCCAGCCCTAGGCAGTTCAGGGGCACTGGCTGCGCCATGTTGCAAGAGGTAGTGCCTCGATTTTCGTGTGTATTTTTGGCAATTTCCAGTGTTTTAGTATTTTCCTACTTCTATTCGGCCAGAAACCCTAGAGGAATGAATTTAGGCACTTCTAAAGCCTATAAATAGAGGAAAAACACAAGGTGAAAGGGGAAATTCACGGATCAAAACACAAATCACTCAAAATCAAAGAGGAATTCATCAAATCAAGAAGAATTGTACAAGAGGGTCTACGAATGAAGAAGAATGAGGCTTGTCTATGAGTGATTTCTTTTAACTTTGTTTTCTTTTCTTGAACAATGATGTATTAATTATTTTATTGTAATTTGACATTATTTCAGTATTCATGATTTTTAGAGTTACTTTGATCTTTTGATTAATTGATTATTATTCTTGGCATTTAATTACTTATGCTGATTACGAGATTAATTTGTCGTTTCTTTCCATTAACTTGCTTGAAAAAGAGGTTGATGGTGGTCTCAATTCATTAAGTTTATATTTGTTGTCTATTAACTTGCTTGAAAAGGGGGTTAATTACTGAGAACTGAGTAATTAAAGGTTAATTGATGTCTGCCAAAATATGGATTCATTAGTTAATTTCATGTTTTAAGTTTGCCAGAATATGGAAATTTAATCAAGGATTGTATTTAATGTATCTTTTGGGTGAATTAGTTGAGACAGAATATGTGATGCTAATTTGTCTAGAAGATAGTGATTTTATAGATTGAAAAAGAAGTGAATCTATCTTAATCCTTCATGATACCAAGAGAATGATTAGTTATGACAATGATTAGGTACTTTAAGGTCATGTTTGTCAAAATAATTGTTTGAGTTGCATAATTCTCCATCCTTGACATGTATATATTCTTTTCTTTTCTTTTCTTTTTTATTCTTTTTTTTACTTTATTGAGTCGGTTAAACAATAAAAGAAAAGTGACTAATACATACTTGTTCCTTGAGGATCGACACTCGTTTTAAATCCTATGTTGTACTTAATGATGAGTACACTTGCTCATATGTGTAATTTGGGATTAACGTTTTAATTTAAATTTGATTGGGAATGTGCTTATTTTTATATGATTTTTTATACCCAAATTCAAACACATCATACACATTGCTACAATGTTCTACATTTTCTGTGTTGTTAATGGAATCTTGGATGAAAATGAAATTATATTAACCTACAAAAGGGTTGTGTAACCTTAAATGGATTTGTGTTGTCATAAAAACCCAAAAATCTTTCCCTCTAAGCTGACCAACCTTGCTGTCCATATTTTTTGGAAAATGCTTTGATGAACATGTTGTTTTGAGTGATTTTAGACTAGACTTAGCACATACAAGGATTTTATTTGCTTTGAGAAGCTTTGAGGATGTGGACAATTATGAAAACTTCTTGTTGATTAATTTTGAGAAAAATTTTAAGAAAACTCCTCTATAATGCCATCAATGAAACTTGTTACTGCTAGTATTTTAAGCTCATTTTATGCTAATTCCAAATGAAAAATTGGATGAAATTTGGTTTTGTTTAACTCCTTAAAGTGTTATAACAAATTAGGGTTAATTGTAAAGTTTGAAAATGCAAGAAAACACCTTAAAAACTAGCTAACATTTCTTGCCCTATTGCTGTAAAAATTCTATACGAATTTGAGAGAAGTTATTGGTCAAATGTTGATGCTTGGGGAAGTTTTTGTTAAATTCTTGATTAGATATATCTACTAAGGTTTTGTTGAAAAGTCTATTTGAGTTGAATTATATTGTACAGCCTTGGATATGTAAATTACCCACTAAAACCATTTGAACTCTTAGCTTATCAAAGCTGAAATTTTGGTTTCCTTATGTGTAGTTGCTTTGAATGAATTCTTTTTGCTATATTGGATAGTTCTATATAAGAAGAGATGGGTTACAATATGACGTGTTTTTTGGGGTTGAGGTTATTTGAAATGTTCGAAATTTATCAAAGCTGAAATTTTGAGTTCCTTATGTGTAGTTGCTTTGAATGAATTCTTTTTGCTATTTTGGATAGTTTTGTATAAGAAGAGAAGGGCTACAATATGATGTGTTGTTTTAGGTTGAGGTTATTTGAAATGTTTGAATTATACTTGGAGTTGGAGAAAAATGATTTCATTATGATTTAAGACATGAAGGCATGATGTTTACAAAATATTCCCTCAAACGCTTTTCTAGAATTAGTAATAATTAATTAAACCCTATTATATATTATCTATGGAGGTTTACTACGAAATGAATACTTACTTTTACACCTACAAAAATGATTTGGAAGTGTACAACAATCATATTAATGACATTGGTCTTTGTTAACACAATATGTTCTTAAATTGCTAATTGATTCAGATTATCTTGGATGCAATTTATGGTCACTCCTGTTAACAGTAAATATAAATTTCATCTTGTTAATTTTGAACTATTGGCTAATGCTCTTTGATTGTCCTACTGCCCTTCATATGCAAGTTGCTTATGGCGTTCTAAAATATATTAAGCAATTTTCGGGTCTTTAATATGTGCTTTTTGTTTTTATATTGTAAGGGACGATTTCTTAATGATGTTCGCGAACAGAGAAAAGATTCCCAAGAGTCCTAAGAGGCAACATCAAAGAGATGTTGGCCATGACACACTTAAAAATGATGAGTAAATAGCGATTGTAGTAATATCTCTGTAATTTTTTTGTAGACCTTTTTGGTATTATATTTTGTTTCTAATATTCTGTAATGTTACACATTTTTTTAGGATTATTGAATATATTATTATTTTTATCTCTAAAATAAAATTGCATATTTTTGTCTTTAATTTTGTCTCTATCTTCTATCAAAGTAAAGTCAAAGTGGAGATAAAAAAAATAGTCTCCAAGATAGTGACGGACAAATTGGTCAACAATTTTTGTTTCTAAATGAAGACAAAAAATAATTTGATTGGTCTAAAAAATTTATATCTAAAACGAGTCAAAATAGTGACAAAAATCGGTCTTTATGTTAGAGACAAAATATTTCAAATCCGTCTCTAAACAATGATGGAAGAATTGGTCTCTATTTTTTTGTTTCTAAATAGAGACAAAAAATTATTTTGATTGGTCTCAAAAAATTTTCTCCAAATAGAGTCAAAATTGTGACAAAAAGTCTATCTCTAGTTTAGAGACAAAATATTTTATGTCCATCTCTACATTAGAGATGTCTTAAGAGACGAAAAATTTGACTTTAATGAAGCATTGACTTCTTTATTTGACCTAATAATTTAGAGACAGACACCAATATTTTAGAGACGAATTATTTCCGCCTCTAAATTTTAGCGACCAATATTTCTGTTCGTCTCTAATTAGAGACGCCATGTTTAGCCACAAAAGACAATTCATCTCCGTTGAATTTAGAGACAAAATTTAGCATTTAGAGATGAATTTCGTCCATCTCTAAACAGCTGTTTTCCCATAGTGAGAATATGATAGCAGAAAGGATAAATAGAACTATCATTGAGGGGATTAGATTATATTTTCTAATCCAAGCTGCCAAAATCTTTTTGTGGTGAAGCAATGAGGGCAGTTTACCTAATTAATCTTTCTCCTTCATTTGCTTTGGATGGTGATATTCCGTAAAGAGTAAAAAGATGTATCCTTTAACTATTTAAGAGTTTTTGGTTGCTGCGCTTTTGTTCACATTCCCAAAGATAATAGATCAAAACTTGATGTAAAATCCAAGTAATGTATTTTCTTGGGATATGCACATGCAAAGTTTGATTACAGATTATATGATCTAGTGGAAAAGAAATCAATTAGGAGTAGAGATATTGTCTTTCTTGAATATCAAACTATTGAAGATATTGAGAAACATAATAAGCCTATTTAAAGCCAAGATTCTCTGATGACATTCCTTCTAGTTTAAATTTAATTCCTATACCAACTAATTCTGATGAGTTAAGTCCAACAATAAATGATTGAAATTAAGGGGAAGTTGAGGTAGAGCAAGGAGAAAATATTAATGATGCTGTTAGAATTGAGAGAGAAGTGCTCGCTACCACCGCCACAAGAAGAACCTATGAGATCTATCAAAGAGATAAGACATAACCTTAATGAATATATGTTGTTAGCTGATAAAGGACAACCGTGAGTCTTATAGTAAGGCTTTGGAACATTAGAAAAAAAGAAGGATGTTTGTAAGCCATGCAAGAGGAGATGCTATTCTTGCAAGAAAACCATACTTATAACTTAGTGAAATTGCCTAAAAGCAAGAGAGCATTGAAGAACAAATGGGTCTACAAGTCGACAACTCAAGAGAATAGTTCATAACTAAAGTACAAGATAAAATTAGTTGTGAAAGGGTTCAGTCAAAAGAAAGGTATATATTTTGAAGAAATCTTCTCTCCACTTGTAAAGATGATATCAATTTGGGTTGTTCTTAGTATTGTTGCTAGCTTGAATCTTGAAATTGAGCAAAATGATATGAAAATAGCCTTCCTACATGGTGATTTAGATGAGGAAATCTATATGGAGCAACTAGAGGAGTTTAAAGAAAATGGTAAGGAGAATCTGGTATGCCATCTTAGGAAAAGTCTATATGGACTGAAACAAATATCGAGACAATGTATAAGAAGTTTGACTCCTTCATGACAATTAGAAATACTACAGAACCACATCAGATCACTGTGTCTATGTAAAGAACTTTTTTATGGCAATTTTATTGTCCTCTAATTATATATTTATGATATGTTAATTGTTGGGCATGATACCGTGAAGATTAATAGGTTGAACAAGGAGTTCAGCAAATCCTTTGCAATGAAAGATTTGGGTCAGGCTAGACAAGTTCTGGGATAGAAATCACTCAAAATAGGCAAAAAAAAAAAAAAGCTCTGGTTATCTCAAGAAAAGTATGTTGAGAAAATATTTGACATATTCAACATGAGCAATGCTAAAAAAGTTTCTACTCCACTTACGGGCTCCAAAAAAACTGGTCAAATACGACAGTCGAAAAGTCATCATATTAGATAAATCAATCGTTATATTAGACTAATATGACGGTTCCTCAACCATTGTAAGCTTCTCCATTGTTTGTACACCACCACGGCTGTCAAATCGTCATATTAGCCTGATACGACGGTTTAATACGACGGCTAATGAGGCATCATATTTAGTTCGACCAAACTAATTAAAGTAACAGTTGTTCTCACTATCATTTAAGATATGTAATGCCCTCATATTTGCTAGTAAATATGACGGCTTGTAATTGTCATATTTTCTAACAAATAAGATGGCTTGTAACTGTCGTATGTACTAACAAATTGGTTAACAAATACGATAAAAGTTTACTGTCATTTTCATATCAAATATGATGGCTTGGACCGTAGTATTGGTGCATATCTAATACGACAGTTTGTGATTGTCGTTGTTGTCCTTTTTATATATAATATATTATCTTATTCATATCAAATACGAAGGATTGGAGCATTGTTTTAGTGCATCTACTATGACGGTCGATGACCGTCGTATTTGTCCTTTTTTTAAAATATAATGTATTATATATTTAACCCTATCTACTTGTAATTTCAAACAAATAAAACACCCACCTATAATTTCAAACAATTAGAACATGATTACCCATTCAAACTATAAACATAATCAACACCAATCATACAATAAGCACAATATCCTCAATACCAAACAAATCAAAAGCAATCTCCTCAATAATCAAATCATAAATAATCTATAATATCTTCAAAACAAAGAAATACTACATATATAAGAAATAGGAAATATGATATAATGCTTTTGAAGTAGAAGCACATGTAAAACAAAAAGAATATGAAAATATGTCACTTATCACGGAAAGTCTCATCAGCATCGCATGATCCAACAGGTCAAGAAGAGGAACCAATACTAGGAGATGCCATAGACACATTAGAAAAAGGTATAGGTGCTGTAGCAAATGCACCTACATCAAATCTGCAAGACATTGCTTCTATAGTAGTCTAAAGTGCAGCTATACGTGACTTGTAAGCCTCTCGCTTACGCTACATCTCACCTTATATCTCAAACTGCATACTATCTTGCATATTCTGCATACGTGCCTCAACTTCAGCTCGGATGGCCACCTTAATATTTGTAGCATAAGTGGATCATTGACTGGCTGAGGTTGGTGTTGGCCCCTTTCTTTTGCACCTGACACGACCTCTTGTTTCTAGACCAAACAATCGTCGAAATATTTGATCCTTACTTTCTCAGTGCGCTCAAACTTAAATAGTTCCTGTCATTCTACCTCTAATCGGCCCTACCAAATTAAGAAACAATATAAAAAATTTATATTAGGTTAATATATTGTATTTATCATATTTTAATAATTTAAAAAAATTATCCTTTAAAAATCACTTACAATCTTCTCCGCAGTCAAACCATCAGACTGCTGACCATGCCACCTTCATGTTGCAAGGAACATGAAATACTATGATGCCGGTCAATCTTGTGAGACCATTGTAAATATTTGTTAGAATTTTCAAGAAAATTAGATAAAATTCAAAGGAATGTTATGTAAGAGAAACTAAATACCTGATCCTATATAATAGAATGTGACATCCTTCCTATGACCAGTGGATATGCAATATTTGATCGATTCTATTTGTTTTGCTCAGCCTCCTTATGTGAGTATTTAAAATAGTTAATATATAAAATAATTATATGATAGCTCTCTTGTATACATAAACAACTTGTGAGAGCTAAAAATAGTCAACTTCTATATATATGACATGTGTACTCTCCAAACACCAATAATCAACTAACATCCTCTATTGACTTTTGTCAACCCATCTACCTCCGCAAACAATAGGCTTTGTACTAAGCTAGAAAGGAATGTAGTATCTCTGCTTCAACTTCGACTTATAATCCTTCTACGCTATGCATAACATCTTTATTGTGACACCGCATCCTTCTGGTGGCATCGTGGTGTTGTCCTTGTACGTGTTAAATAAATAAATAATTAAATAAAATGTTAACTTATGAAGAAAACACTCTTGTATATGTTAGAATAAAATTATTTACCTATATTTGTTTCCAAACTTCGTCTTTAAGTCTCTGAGGTATAGAATGCCAATCCCTATAATTCTGAGGGATCCTACTACTCATGCGTGCAAAACAACCAACCACTGAATTGTGGCGAGATGCATCCACCCCTACAAGACCTCTGTGTTAGTTAACACCAGCCCCATACTTTCGGAAGCCCAACTCACTCTATTTAGAGGGTAACTTTTCACCCCCACAAGAACTCCTCGACGTGAAACCTACAAAATAACAATTAAAAAATTAACAAAAAATAGGTAACAAAAACAAAACTTTAATATGATTTCAACAACTAACACAATTAATTTCTCCTAAGTTATTTCCCAACAACTTAGCAAACCTGAGGCACTATGGCCCGAGGAAAAAGCTCCCGTGCAACTTGGACCTATATCAGAAGCAACTGGAGCTGTCTCTTGACTGGACCCTTGATCTCTAGAGCCTGCCTGGGCAATTGTATTTGATCTCTGGCCAACCTCGTGTACTGGTGGCTATGTCTCTGTACCCTATGAGGAACTAGCGCCTGATCTCAAGGTAGCTATGGCGTCCTGTATTGATGCACATCGAGTACGTTTATTAACCATCTGCAAAATATAAAGATTTTAACATTAACTAAAGATTTTAACAATTCTAGTACATTTAGTAAATGGAAAAGTGATTTAAGTACATTTAATTACGGGTTGTATTCTTCTTCCAACTAAATCCACTTCCTTCCCAAATATACCATCCTTAACCTATATGGCATCTACTTCGCGCGAAATAGGACGAGAATCTAACTGCTACTAGAAAAAGATTTTGGATCATGGCCCCTTAAGTACACATCATAGTTATTTCTTCTCATCATTAGCATCTCTAGGACAACGAGAATACCAAACTTGTTCCGTTTGATTTGCTAGTATGAATGGCTCATCCATCTCCCTATTTTCCCAGTACAACAAACAGTCCAGATTCATCAAAGTATTTTTCAAATGTCATCTAAATATCATCAAAATATCTCAAAACAAGTGTTATACATTCTTCCATTAAATACTCAATAGAAATAGAACCTTTAGGTCGAGCACGATTACACACATAGCACTTGAGAGTTTTCAAGTATCTTTCAACCAGAAACATCCATCGACATTGAATTGGGCAAGCTAACAATGCATCATCGGCTAAATGAATCGATAAATGTTCCATTATATCAAAAAAACCTGGGATGAATATCTTCTCAAGAAGACATATTGTAACTGCGAATCGGTCTTGAAGATATTCAAGATGCTTCTTTATTAACTTTGGAACATAGCTGCTTAAAACATGAAGCAATCTCAATCATAAGTTGTATTACATTCTTGGGCAACGTTGTGTGGGTAGCCAATGGGATTAATTATTGGAGTAAAATGTGAGAACCATGACTCTTCAAACCTCCCAAAATCTTTCTCCTTATATTTACCCTTCGAGAAGTATTAGAACAATAGCCATCGGGAACTCTCAATTCATTTAGTACTGTAAAAAAAACTTCAACTTTCAACCCGCTCATTGTATAAGGTGCTAGTGGCAAATTGTATCCAGTTCCAGAGGGCTTTAAAATTGGATGTAAAGACTTTCTAATATTTATTACCTGCAAGTCTTGACGCACTTTGAAGTTATCTTTCGAAGAAGTACTATCACCTAATATTGTATACAATAGATTGTCTGCAAAATTTTTCTCTATATGTATTGGGTCAAGATTGTGCCGTATCAAATTACTCTTCTAATATGACAGCTTCCAAAAAATACTTTTCTTCTTCTTCCAATTATACGGATTTATGCCAAACTTCCATTTATAGTCAGGCTACATTCTGATTTTCACACCATCTACTGCATATTCTAGAGATAATAGAATATTACCTTAATGGGCTCCTCCGTATACACCTCCAGCATAATAGTGTATTCGAAAGAAGGAATTGAACTCAATTGGATATAGTTTCAACTATGATGGTTTTTGTATAATTACCCAAATTATTTTGAGGATATGCACTAAAAACGGTTGTTTATATTTTAAATAGAATTTCATAAAAAAAATAGTTAATACTACCCCATATGAATTATTTTTTTATAAGGGACCAAAATTTGCTTACTTCAGAATTTAGGGATGTCCTGCTTATGTCAAGAGAACAAACTCAAATAAACTTGAAAATAAGTCTGATAAATATTTGTTTGTTGGATATCTAAAAGAATTATATGGATATTATTTCTATCTCCCTTCAAAAAATAAAGTGTTTGTTTCAAAGCATGTTATCTTCTTAGAGAAAGAGTTTGCGCTTAAAGGAGATAGTTGGAGTAAAATTGAAGTTGGTGAAATTTAAGAAGAATAAACAAACAATGATCAACTCGGATGATCTCGAGTCTATTGACAAAATAGAAAAACCTTCTTATACACAAGAACCTTGTAGGTCAAGAAGGATATATGTGGTATATGAGATATATGGATTTCTCATTAGTGACCACAATGACGTATTGCTCATTAAAAAATGATGCACCTATGATTTACAAGGAAGTTATGAAGAGTTCAGAAATTGACAAATGACTGGAAGTTATGAAGTCAGAAATAGATTCCATGTATGCCAGCTAAATTTGAACATTGGTTGATCCACCCAAAGGGATAAAACCCATAGGGTGTAAATGAATTTTCAAGAAGAAAACTGACATGGATAGTAAAGTTATTACCTATAAGGCACAACTAGTTGCAAAAGATTATTATCAACAATAATATCTTGACTATGACGATACCTTTTCACTAGTAGTAATGCTGAAATCCATTAAAATACTCCTAACACTTACCACTCATTATGACTGTAAGAGTTGAGAAATGGATGTGAAAATAGCTTTCCTTAATAGAAAATTTGACTAAGAAAATGTATATGACACAACCTAAGGGTTTTATATCTAAAGATCATACTAAAGTATGCAAGTTGCAAAGGTCAATTTATAGACTAAAGTAAGCTTCTAAGGGTTGGAACATCTATTTTGATGAAGTAATTAAGAAATTTGGTTTCATACAAAACATAAATAAACTTTATGTATACAAGAAGGTTAATGGAAGTGCCATAGTTTTTCTATTACTCTATGTATATGACATATTGCTAATAGGAAACGATGTCTCTCCTCTTCAATCAGTCAAGATTTGGTTATTAAAGAAATTCTTCATGAAAGACCTTGGAGAAGCAACCTATATTCTGGGGATAAGGATCTATAGAGATACATTAAAATGGTTGTTAGGTCCTTCACAATCTACATACATAGAAAAAATACTAAAAAGGTTTATCAAGGTTTAATCTAAGAGAGGATTCTTACCCATGACCCATGTGGTTCTTTTCTATTTCTGAAATCACCAAGGAGTTAAAATAGAGACATATATGTCATAGATTTGAGTGTTCTTTTTTGTTTTAGATAGCAACAATATCTGGGATGATCTGAGTCTGAAAATGCTGAAAATGCCTTGTATGCTCTCTGAAAATACTTTTAATATTTGGTGTAGAACTTTGTTAGTTTACATGGACTATCTTTGAATAATTAGTGTTCTACTAAGGTCTTGGAAAATGCTATTTCAAAAACATAAGCAAAGACATCACCTTTGTTTGGCTAAATTTTGTTTGGATGTACTTTGTTGTACTTGGTTGACATAAGAGTACCACTTTGTAAGAACTCACAGATTAATTCTACTCTTTTGCTTTTGTCTAATTAGCCTTTTAGTTTCAAATAATGATGATATGTGGATCACTTATTATAGCTTATGTATGGTGTTGTTATGGTGATGAGGAAATTGGGGCTTCATTTATTAGATGTTTATCTTTTGGAAAATTACCACCTGTATGATATAGTATTACATCTTCATTTTATCAGATATTATAATCCTCTTGTGTTTATTGTTTGCTAGCAGTTGCACTTGATATTTCCTGTTGGGACAAGAATTGTTGAGAATTTTCTGTGATTCATTTTTAAATGATCCTTGTCTGGTGCATGCAAATGTTTTTCTTATGAATGCTTACTTAAGTCGTAAAGCATACTTCTCAAGATTGTTCACACTTGTTGGTAACAATTAGCATCAAAATCCATGTTGTTTGGAAGCTGAGTTTTTAGTTTTCTTTACATGTTCTTTTCTCTTTTTCTATTTTTGTGAACTGTAGTTCTAATAATTAATCAAATGTGGTGACACATAGCATTTTAAGTTTCACTTTATGTTATTGCAGACTAGATTTCTTCAAAGTTTCTTATGTGCTTTATGATTCCGAATTTTATGTTAAAGTGGATGATTACATATATCTGAGACCAATTTTGTAGTGACTTTAGAAGTTCAGATTGTAGCTTTATTAATAAGTAATCTTGTCATTTTTTTTCTTAATGACAGGAGGAATTAAGATCAAGATGGTTGAAGGTTCATTTAACTATGGCATTGTTTTTCGTCCTCAATGAATTTTTATGACTTCTGATGGATGTCATGGTTAGAAGTGTGGTTTTGTATTGGACTATTTTGATATCAAGGATTAGATTCATGACACTTATCAGACTCCATTTAATTTTTTTTTTTTTTTGCTATATATTAAGTTATTATTAGTGGAAGATGGCATTTTGAATGTTTATTCAATGGATGACAGTTGATTGCTAATATTAGAGGTTTTCATAGTTCTATATGTATAGTAGATGATCTTGTTAAAGTAGAAGGAAAAAAAATTTGTCAATATCATCATATTGAATTCAATGTTCATTCACTATAGATGTAAAAAATATGGAAATTTGTCCAAAAATTGCGTACCATTTTTTCTGAAGCTTTAAAGCATGGCAAAAAGTATTAATTACAACAGTAAAGAAATCGTAGCAAATAGACATTACCCACGGTTATGTCAATTTAGAAAAGAACTGTGACAAAAAGGAATATTTCTAACAGAAATTTAATTGTAACAAATAATATTCTCCACAGTTGTAAAATGTTGAAAAAACCGTGACAAAAAATTGAAATCTTTGCCCACAGTTAATAACCGTTGGAAAAAATTGTGGCAAAAGTCCATAAACAAATACCACACTTTATTTAAAATGACTCCAAAACTGTGGTAAATCCGTGGCAAAAGGTATTCCCCACGGCTATACAACTGTGCCAAATTTTTTGCAATAGCCGTAACTCCCACGCCTAAAAAACTGTGGCGTTTCCATGGCAAAAATGTATTTGCCACAATTTTAGCCAATTTCACCAAACTTTCTCTGGCGTTGCCAAAACTCACTTTTTTTGTAGTGTTCAACCCTTTAAATACATCATAACTCATAAATGCCCAAGCAAAACCAAAATAAAAAAATACAAGAGATGAGAAGATAAACTCTTAAATAAGTTGTCCTGATCTTTTCTTGAAACTCATTCTTGAAGATGCCCTTTCCTCTTCAAAGATAGCTTAGATCCTTTTTTTGGATTTCTTCGTGGAGTTCTAGGGTTTGGAAGCTGCTCCTCCCCTTCTCATTTGGTGCTTGAAATGACAGCAAAAAGGGTTATTTAGAGTGGAGCCTGAAAACCCTTGAAATCTACTAACTAATGGTCCGTCCCGATATGAACCGGTACCTACTGTAATGGTTGACTGATGCCGGTTATGTAGCTTTTTCAGTTTCCTGCTCTAAACTGGCACCTTTTGCTTGTATCCTCCTGTTCTGGTTATTCTTAGTTCTTTAGCTCCTAAACTTTCTGTTCAAAATTGGCGCCTCTTCAGTCCATAAATCGGCTCAAGTTGACTAATATAACTGGTGCCTGTATAGCTTTTAACTGGTGTCAGTTTTGATTAGATTGTTGGTTCTGACATTTCTGTTCCAAATCATCGCCTGTATAGCACATCAACTAGCACTGGTTTGATGCTTTTTGCTCTTATTTACCTTATCTCTCCAATTCATCTTGTACTTTTATATTTTGCACAAAACAAAGCAAAAATGAGGGAAATGAGTAGTCATATAATAAAAAACTCAACACAATCTCACACAAATGACTAAGAAATATAGTAATAATGAGCAATCATTACTCCCTCACATTTAAGCTTTTGCTTGTCATCAAGCAAATCATCAAAACAATAAGCACCTCAAGCGAAAAGCAATTTTTAGCAAAAGTTGATTTTTAGCAACATTGACTATCAAGAGAAAGATATTATTTTTCTTCTGAGATGGGAATTCAATTAAAGATTACTCAACCAAACGAAATTCATGTAAACCTATGTATTTGAATAGATAAAATTAAGGCCATCAAAGTTGAATTAAACAAGTTTATATTTATTTAACGAGCATCACCTCATCTCCTAAGTCAAGAATATAAACCAAGTGATTTGCATAAGTAAAGAATAGTGAACCAACTTAAGTTCTATGACTTCAAATACTACTGCAATCCAAGTAGTAAATAGGAGATTAGTCTATAAGCTCACTTTTGCAAGGTAATATAATCGCCTAGTAGAGATGGATAATTACTATTTTTCCATTAAACTCTCATTTTCTTTTTAGGCTAAGGTAATGCAAATGCCTAATAAAGATACTCAACCTTTGCATTACCTTAGTCTACCTCTCTCTATTTTACTCCAATCCATATTTACTTAAACTCAGAGTGAGGACTAGCAAGAAGACTATAGATTATAAATCAATCAAAATTCTCTATTTATACTTTATTATAAGTTTCTCATCAATTCCCAAGAAACTAAGTGACATAATATTTACTAAAACATAAATAAGGCTAATTCAAAATTTCAAGACTTCTATTAATCACATCAAATATATACGTTTACCTAAGAATATCCCAGTCAAAAAAGTCTCATACCAAATTCTCATGCCACAAAAAAAAAAAGAATAATAATTCCAAATATGCCAAAAATTAAAAAATTTTAGTCCATTTTTACACCAACAATAATAGGAGAAGCACCAAGGAATTCAATAAATACTTTGCAAGAAGTAAAGCCTAATATTCTCCCCCACACTTAAATTAAACAATATCCTTATTGGCTACAATTGAAACAATAAACACATCCAACAAGGAGTTAATAAGGGAGAAAGGAGAAAGGAAAAAGCAATACTTTCCAAATACGATGCTCAATTTCACAAAATTATTTAAAGAGAAGAGAAGTATATTCCTTGTGGTTCCACAACTTCCTTGTATAATAAAAAAGATATATAAGCATGAGTTAAAGGAAGGCAAAATAAACTAGAAGCATAATATAAACGAAAAGAAATAAAATGTAGTCCTTCCGTTCATTTTTATCTGTCTATTTAATCGATTCACAAGTTTTAAGAAAAATAAGATTTTTCGGTTAATTAATTAATATTTTTTATTTTACCCTAAAAAAATCTCCCTCTTTATTAAGAAGTAATCAAATTCCAAAACTTTATATATTATAAGCATATTTAATTTACTACTATTTCCCACTACAAGTGCACAATATTCATTGTATTAAAGAGGGGTATTTGTGAAAAATAGCAATTAATATAGTCTTAATTTGCTAATGAGATAGATAAATTGAGACAAAAATCTTAGTTAAAATAGACAGATAAAAATGGATGGGGGAGTATTAAATATACATGAATGCTGTGAAAATACATAGACAATAGAAAGATGTCCAGAAAATAAAATAAAATAAAGATGGATGAGAAGTCTAATGTGTTGGGATTTCATCATGCTTATCAAATAAGAATGCAATGGAAATAACCATGAAATCCATGCCCAAGGATCATGTGTTTGCAATTAAAACGGGAATAGAGGAAGGAAACGGAGATTACCTTCTGTAGCAGAAAAACAAAAATTTCTTACGCTAACTCAGGAACTAATTCCCTTGTTTTGATCGTCCAATCTGTTGGGATTCGTGGACTCCTAAATGCGGAAAACATCTACAAATCCCTCCCGAGGACCCAAGTAAACGATTAAGAAGATCTAAGCTTTAAGAGTTACCTCTGGTTGCTGTAATCGAAATCCTTCGATTCTGGTTGCGCTGTTGTACGTTCGACCCGAACAATCACCAGACGCTGCAGTATGCGAACGTCCTCTATCGGATACACACCGCGAACTCACTCGATACCCGGGGAGTGCTAGCGCCTAGGGTTTGAGAGGTTTTTTTCTCTGGTAGAGAATGGCACGAATGTTCTCAACCGAAAAATTGGACTATCGAAAGACGGCTAGGGTTTTCTTAAAAAACCCTCGAACCTCTTAGAGTCCAACCCTAATCATATCTTATCATATTCTAATTTAAATTCAAATTAAATTAAAACTGATATGATAAGATTCTGCCATTATCTCGGTAATTTAACTAATTATTTTACCGAGTCAGATTCTTATAATCTGGATATCATCCAGATTCATCGAACTCGGTCACCGGAAAAATGACCTAACAAGTTCGCTTATTGTGTGACCCTATAGGTTCATTTAACACTGGCAGCGTGCCTAAATCGTATTTAAATGGCCCACAAGTTATAAGCGGTTTCTAGCAAAACATTATAACTATCCAGGTTAAATGAAGATCGGTGATCTCTTTGAACCAAACCATAATTTTATATTTAGTCCCTTTGTCACACGATATCCGGATTAAGCATAAGGCACGGAGCATGTCATCCTTAAGCTTAATCAATTATTTCTTGATTTCATAGTAGACTGTTCAAACAAATGATATCAATATCTTAGATTGATATATTTGAGCACGGCCATGCATTTTTTAACAGTCTAACTTATCAAGGGGCCCATGGATATCTCTCCCATAATTGAGAGGGACAAATTCCTTCACAATCAATCATATTCCTCTCCTTGATTTATTTTATATCCAACGAGTAGTCTAATTTATTATCTCGGTTAAAGACAACTTTAGACAATGTCAAAATATAGAATTTATCAAGTAAGAAACTATGATGAATTTAGGTCGAAGGACTTTCAATATTATTATGGCTAGAAAGTACTTATGACATATTCCATGAAGTACTCTCACAGTGGGTCATGTCCAATACAATGTTCTCTAACATTTATTTATGTCTTGACTCGATATCACAAATATCCATGGCCAGTAAAACATAGCCATCAAGTCACAAACATACTAATCTTAATTTATTATTATTCCAATAATAATAATCGATCAGGGACAGTTTTAGAATAGTCATTGTATTCATTGTAGGGTTTTACTATCAAGTCACGTACTTGATGAACAACAAAACAAAACTCACTATTCATGGAAAGGAAAGCCTCATATTATTATATAAAACATAATGACAATTGTATAAGTACAAATTGACTCTAGGGCATATCCCCAACACAATCACCCCACTACAATCCAAGAGTAGGATTGTCTCTAGCAGTAATCCACACAAGATTAAATTACTCACAAAGCCCACTCAAAACTATACTAGTAGAAGAGGAGCGGTTAGGTTTAATTGGAGAAGAATAAGGATGAAGAATGAACATCCGAATCACATATGCAAAAGGGAACAATTCTCATATTTATCGTTTTTAGAATTTGTGTTAATTGCAATTAAGTCCTCCAAGATCCAATGTCTACATTTGGGCCATTGAAATTTATATAATTTCAATCAAGTCTCATGAATTATAACAAACTTATAATTCACCTATAAATTTATTTTCTTCTCTTAATTAACCCCGCAATATTATCAAATAATATACATTGAGCATTCAAACATTTATTGTGTGTGACCCATTAGGTTTCCTGGTCTTATCGGTAGCATAATATGAATTGATTCTATCAACTTTAGAATTAATAATCCTAAATAAAATATAGGATTAATTTATTAATTTTTTAATTAATAAATTCATAGTTAACAGATCGAGAGCGATATTTAGCAATGACTCTTGATCACCCAAAAGTCCAGAAAGTCAAGTGACTTGACATGAACCTTTTAATAGCAAATAACCAGTACAATAAACTCCTTTCACCATACTATATTTCATTAGGTCTAGAGTATGGAATTAGTGCTAACTCCATCCGGAATGTTATTAATTCTGACCCAAATATTTTAGTACTTGTTCAAGAAATCTATTATTCTACATGTGTATTAAATTTGGAACTATTTTTAATACATAGTCGTATTGGACAAGGACTTCATGAGTAATGATTTTCACAAGTGGCCCCGAGATATATTCCCCTACTATTAGGAGTGGTAATCCTTTATTAACCCTCTCGGTTACTTTCATTTATTTTACATTATACTCAATATCCATCCCATAAGCGAGTCCTTGTAAGACTCCAAAGATTAGAATCAAAGTACAACGCTCAATAAACAAAATACCTTGGAGATCTCAAGTCTAAGGATACTTGCACACTTGCTATAATGAGATTGTATCACCGACACTCAATAGATAATCCAAGTGATTATGTCATAGTTAAGTCATCCAATGAACTTGTTCATATAACAGGCAACCACATATGAATCCTGAGTATCACAATACTTACGGTTATGAAAACCACTGCTTGATCCAATCAATGGATATAAAATGTGCTAGTCTTGACGTATTAATAATGTCCCATCTCATTAATGCTATGACACAAACACTACATAGTGTAGTAGGAATCTCACATCATAATCTCTATCATGATTTTCTTAACACTATGTTGTATTAGGGACTTTATCAAACAGTTTATATACATATTAAGATATAAGAATCAAATTGAAAGATAAAGAATGCCTTTTTTATTAATTATTATGCAATATACATGGTACAAGTAATTGCCTCTAGGGCACAATACTAACAACCTCCCACTTGAACTAGAGCCAATCATTTATATATATATATATATATATATATATATATATATCGAACATCGAATGACTCAACAAGTTTATCATGTTTCTTCTGGGAAAGTGCTTTAGTAAATGGATCAGCTATGTTCTGATCCATGAGAACTCTCTCTATCTGTACATCTCGTCTATCTATGATCTCTCTAATCAGATGATAGTGTCTAAGTGTATGCTTGGATCGTTAATGAGACCGTGGTTCCTTTGCTTGTGCAATGGTTCCATTGTTGTCACAATACAAAAGTATCGGATCTACAGTACTAGGCCTCACTCCAAGTTCAGTGATGAACTTCTTGATCCACATTGCTTCTTTAGCTACTTCAGAAGCCGCTATGTACTCTGCTTCAGTTATCAAATCGGTAGTAGTCTCTTGTTTGGAACTTCTCAACTTACTGCCCCACCACCTAACGTGAACACGTAGCCAGATTGTGATTTGTAGTCGTCCTTATCGGACTGAAAGCTGGTATCAGTATATCTTCTTACTTGCAAACCACCATCTCCATATACCAAGAATACATCCTTAGTCATTCGTAAGTACTTGAGAAAATTCTTTACAGCCACCCAATGACTCTCTCCAAGGTTAGATTGGTATCTGTTCGTCAAGTTAAGAGGATATGATACATTGGGTCTAGTACATATCATAGCATACATGGTAGACGCAATTACCGAAGCATACGAAATTCTACTCATATAATCTTTTTCAACTTGTGTCTTTGGAGACATTGACTTCGAAAGGATTACTCCATGTGCCATAGGTAAGAATCCTCTTTTGGATTGATCTATACTAAACCTATTCAGCACTTTATCGATGTATGTAGACTGCGAAAGACCTAGCAACCTCCTTGATCTATCTCTATAGATCCTTATTCCCAGCATATAGGTTACTTCTCCAAGGTTTTTCATGGAGAACATCTTGGATAACCAAATCTTTACAGATTGAAGAATGGAAACATCATTTCCTATTAGCAATATGTCATCTACATAAATCAATAAGAAAACAACTATACTCCCACTAACCTTCTTATACATACAAGGTTCATCCATGTTTTGAATAAAACCAAATTCTTTAATTGTCTCATCAAAACGAATATTCCAACTCTTAGATGCTTGCTTAAGTCCATAGATAGACATTTGCAACTTGCATACTTTTATGCTATCTTTGGATGTGAAACCTTCAGGTTGTGTCATATACACTTCCTCGATCAAGTTTCCATTAAGGAAAGCTATTTTCACATCCATTTGCCAAACCTCATAGTCGTAATGAGTGACAAGTGTTAGGAGTATTCTTATGGATTTTAGTATAGTGACTGGTGAAAAAGTTTCGTCATAGTTAATACCTTGTTGTTGTCGATAACCTTTTGCAACCAAACATGCCTTATAGGTAACCATATTACCATCCATGCCAGTTTTCTTATTGAAAACCCATTTTCACCCTATAGGCTTGATTCATTCAGGTGGATCACCCAAATGCATACTTGGTTATCATACATAGAATCCATTTCTAACTTCATGGCTTCAAGCCATTTGTCAGTTTCTGAACTATTCGTCATTGTGGTCACTTATGAGAAATTCAAATCTCTCAAGCGCCACTCGTATCCTACTGGACCTATAAGGCTCTTGTGTATTAGAAGGTTCATTAATAGGTGTGGGTTCAGACGGTTGATTAGTACTTGTTTGTTCTTTTTGAACTTCACTGAGTTCAAGCTTGCTCCCTCTTTCTCCTTTAAACATGTGCTCCTTCTTTAAGAAGATAGTATGTTTTGAAACAAAAACTTTATTTTTAAAAGCAAGATAGAAGTAATATCCGAAAGATTCTTTCGAATATCTAATAAACAAACATTTGTCAGACTTACTTTTAAGTTTATCTAACATTACCCTCTTAACAAAAGCAGGGTAACCCCAAATCTTAAAATGAGATAACTTTAGTCTCTTACTGAAGAACAACTCAGAAGGAGTGGCATCAACCATTTTTTACGGAACTCTGTTTAATATATAAATAGCAGTCTCCAGTGCATATCCCCAAAACGATTTTGGTAACTCTGCAAAAGCCATCATGGTCCGTACCATGTTTAGAAAGGTTAACTTCTTTGTCTCAGATACACCATTATGTTGAGGTATATGTAGTGGAATCCATTGAGATAATATCCCATTATCTCTAAAATAACTTAGAAACTCTTAGCTTAAGTATTCGCCTCCTCGATCGGATCTAAGAGCTTTAATACTCTTGCCAAGTTGTTTCTCTACTTCATTCTTGAAGTCTTTGAACTTGTTAAATGCTTTAGACTTATATTTCATTAAATACAAATACCCATATCGTGAATAATCATCGATGAAGATTATAAATTAGTGATAACCTCCTCTTACTTGTATAGACATTGGGCCACATACATCTGTATGTATTAGTTCTAATAACTCTTTAACTTTTTCTCCTTTTCTAAAAAATGGAGTTTTAGCTATTTTACCAAGTAAACAAGATTCGCATGTGTCATATGATTCATAATCAAATAACCCCAAGTCACCCAGCTTGTATAACTTAGACACAAATTTTTTATTTACATGGCCTAAATGACAATGTCATAAGTAAGATGAGATTGAGTTATCTTTTCTTTATTTCTTTCCATTTGTATTGAGAATTAGATTATCCATGAAGGTTTAAAGCGGGAAACAAAGCACGCAGCGGAAGCAAAAAAATTGGAAAAATCGAAGAACAGAAGAATCCCGAACGGAGCCGGCGCCGGTTCTGGCAGCCTCGACCAGCGCCGATCTCGCTCTGGACGGATTCTGAGGTAAAAAAAAAACTAACCTTTTCTTCTTTTTTTCAAAGATGGCTGGATCGGAATGTGTGGGACTGGGGTAGGTGCATTGGTGGAAACCTCTGGTGCGATTCTTGCAAGCCTCCTACTCCGTCTTTGCATGTATATGAACGCCAATCTCTCGATCTTCCAGTATATAGCTTGCCTAATCCTGTTTGGTGAACAACTCATAGGGCTAAGGAATATTTTCGAGAGAGAGAGAAAGGGCTGTGTCGTTCTTTTTTTTTCCACTAGAGAAGAAGTAGTGAAAAACAACGTACTTCTCTATTCTCCTATTTAACCTAAATAAAACCCTAGGTTAAATCGGATCGGCCCATTGGACTCTTATTTTTGCCTTTTGGACTAAATTAATTATTCTAATTAGAACCAAATAAATAGCCCAACAAATAATTAATTTTCCAGCACAAATAAACTAGTACAATTAACAGGCCTATATTAGTTTAGTCCCAGGTTAATCTTTAATTATTCAAACTGGCCAAAGCCCTAAATAATTAATTAACCCACCAAACTAATTTATTTAATTCTCTCTCTCCATGGACCTTTATTTTATTCTAGCCCAACAAATAAATCAGGTTACTTAAATAAAATAAATTCCATTTAATTTAATTTAAGATCAATTCCTTAGCCTGTATTTAATTAGGACTTACGGTCTATATTGGAGATCAAAAGACATACTGCCTTGGCTACTAAAATGACCAAAATACCCTTGCCATATAGTTCTTTAAGAAATCATTACTACAGGTCATGTTCTACATATTCGAAATACACTTATGTCATGAAGTGAATAGACTACTCACTGGCTAAAGGTAAGTCATTTTCCATTTGGATTCACAATATAATAACCTAGATATGATAAGATTCTCATTCTCATCAATCGGTTAAAAACGAACGTTTATGTGTTAAGTAACCCGTGATCCATACCTTACTGTGAAAGACCTCCATTCATATAGACTACTTACTTAAACACAATAGGTCTTTTCCAAACGTAATTGTGCACAAATAACAATGTAAATTCACAAATAATTTCTAAAAATAAATTCTTTTATTAAATCATTCGATATTTACATCAGAAACCTAGTCTAAGAGGGTATATTTCCCAACAATCTTCCACTTGCACTCTAAGACTAAGTAAGTCCGTAGGTGCCCACTCCTATGGCATCTAAGTGTCTCTTGAAGACTCTCTCAACAAAGGCTTGGTGAATGGATCTGCTAGATTGTTCTCTGAGACAATCTGTTCCATCACGACTTCCCGTCTCTGGATAAAATCCCGGATCAGGTGGTACTTCTTCTCGATATGCTTCCCCTTCTTGTGGTTCCTGGGTTCTTTGGATTGTGATATTGCTCTAGTGTTGTCGCAATACATCAAAATCGACCTGTTCATGTGTGGCACGACTCCAAGTTTTGAAAGGAACTTCCGGAGCCAGACTGTTTCCTTGGATGCCTCCGAAGCTGCCACATACTCAGCTTCTATGGTTGAGTTAGCAATGCAAAATTGCTTGATACTCCTCCATAAAACGGCTTCTCCAGACAAGGTGAAGATATATTCGCTAGTGGATTTTCTCTCATCCTTATCTGCCTGGAAGTCTGAGTCTGTGTATCCTATAGGAACCAAGTCATCAGCCCTGTAAACTAGCATATAATCTCTCGTTCCCTTGAGGTACTTGAGAATATGCTTTACAACTTGCCAATGAATCTCTCCAGGGTTTGATAGATTTCTGCTAACCAAGCCTATGGCGAAGTAGATATCTGGCCTAGTACACAGCATGACGTACATGAGACTTCCCATAGCCGAAGCGTAGGGAATCCTACTCATTCTGTCCTTTTCTTCTTAGGACTTAGGACAGTCCCTTGAAGAAAAAGACAACCCATGTCTGCAAGGAATTAGAGCTCCCTTGCATGAGTCCATGCTCGTACTTGGCCGACATCTTGTCAATGTATGCCACTTGGGATAATCCTAACATTCTCTACTTCCTATTTCTAAGAAGTCTAATCTCGAGAGTGTAACTAACTTCTCCCAAATCCTTCATACTAAATTAAGACAGCCAAACTTTGTAGATGAGAATGACCCTACATCATTTCCAATGAGTAGAATGTCATCCACATACAAGACAAGAAAAATCACATTAATGCCTTCAAGTTTCTTGTACACATATGGTTCATCCTCATTTTGAATAAAACCATAAGACCTTACAGTCTCGTCAAAACGAATGTTCCATGCTCTCGATGCCTGCTTAAGTCCATAAATGGATTTCTTAAGCTTGCAAACTATATGTCCTTGGCCTTTAGCAATAAAGCCTTTCGGTTGAGACATATAGATGTCTTCGCTAAGATGGCCATTTAAAAATACTGTCTTGACATCCATTTGCCATATCTCGTAGTTATAATGACATGCGATGTCAAGGAGGATACAGATGGATTTAAGCATGTCTACCGGGGAAAAGGTCTCCTCATAATCGATTCCCTCTTTCTGAGTATACCCTTTCGCCACAAGCCTAGCTTTGAAGGTTTCCACCTTTCCATCCACTCCCCTTTTCCTTTTGTGTACCTACTTACACCTAATGGGTTTTATCCCTTCAGGTGAAGCTACAAGATCCCAAACCTAATTGAAGTACATAGACTCAATCTGGGCTTTCATTGCTTCATGCCATAGATCTGTATCGGCATCAGCAATAGCCTTCTCCTATCTAGTGGGGTCTTGTTCCTGATGGTCGGAGACTAGCTCGAAAGCTTCTCCAGTCCATCTCTCCGGATCCCTAGACACTCTCCCACTACGACGAGGCTCCATTTGTATAGGCTCTTGAGACTGTACCTCTTCTTGTTCCACAATCGGGTCAGAAGAAGTTGATTCTGAAGATAACTTCTCCTCAAGTTCCAATCTAGTTAAACCTTTCGTAGAAGTACTCTGATCATCCTCTAAGTATCTAGCATTGGTACTAACCATACTTTCTGCTTCTTAGGATGATAAAAGTAACCACCATTTGTCCCTTTTGGATACCCAACAAAATAGTATAATTCTGATCTTAGTTCTAACTTGTCTCCCTTGACCAGTACATAAGCTGGACAACCCCATATCTTGAGATGATTCAGACATAGCTTACGCCCAGTCCACATCTCAAAGAAAGTCCTAGGTACTGACTTGGAAGGCACCAAGTTCAGAATATATGCCACTGTTTCCAAGGCATATCTCCAAAAAAAACCTGGAAGAGTAGCATGAGACATCATGCTCCGGACCATTTCCATCAATATCCTGTTCCTTCTCTCAACTACTTCGTTCTGTTGGGGTGTCCCCGGTGCAAAGAGTTGGGATACTATCCCATGATGTACTATGTAGTCCTTGAATTCACCAAGGAGGTACTCTCCACCATGATCCGATCGTAAGGTTTTGATCAATTTACCTACCGACGCTCCACCTCAACCTTAAACTCCTTGAACTTATCAAAAGAGTCAGACTTGCGTCTCATCAGATAAATAAAGCCAAACCTTCTACAATCATCCATAAAAGTGATGAAGTACTCACAACCCCCTCTAGCTAGTGTAGACAAGGGACCACACACATCAGTGTGAACAAGACTCAATATCTCCTTGGCTCTATCTGCCTTTGGGGTAAAAGACCTTTTGGTCAACTTTCTCATTAGGTAGGATTCACACTAAGGCCAATTTTTCAATCTCAATGAGCCCAAGGGCCCATTATAGATTAACCTCTGAATCCTGGTTGAGTTGATATGACCAAACCTTAGATGCCAAAGATAAGAGTCATTGACATTGGTCTTCCTCTTCCTAGTTAAAGGTTCAGATTAAGCGTTATTTAATTAATTGTTAATAGGGTTTAAGAAAAATAGATTTCCATACATGTGCCCAGTACATAAAATTTCTCCATCTCTACTGATAAAAATACCAGAATGGAAAGATACAGAATATCCTTGATTTATTAGTTTCGCAACCGAAATTAAATTCTGTCAATCTAGGTACATATAAAATATCTTTCAAAACCGCTATTCTATTATAATAAAAAATAAGATCCAGCTCTCCCACTACAAGGGCCCAAACTTGTACTCTATTTCACACACGTATTCCATGTTCACCCTTCTAGAGTCTTCTAGTCTTTCTAAACCCCTGCAAGGAGTTACAGATGTGATCAGTGATTCCTGAATTAACAATCTTAGTGGAAGTTGATCCAACCATTGATATAGACTCTAGATAGAAAATATTATCTGTGGGGTTTTTCTTAGCTTGAAGATCTAGACACTCCTTTTTCCAGTGTCCCTTCAGTCCACATTCGAAGCACTTGCCCTTGGGTTTGTCTTTAGGCTGGGTCTTGGGTTGGGCCGCTACGTTGCCCTTCTTCTTCTTAAACTTTCTAAGCTTGGGCCTAATTCTAGAAGATGAAGCCTTAGTAATCATAGCCTTAGATTAAGGCTTCATGACCTTCTCCGCCATCTGGAGATTCTTCATCAACTCAGTTAAACCCATGTTTAACTTGTTCATGTTGTAATTCAACTTGAACTGACTAAAGGAACCTGGTAGAGATTCGAGAACCATGTCCACTTGGCTCTCAGGGTTAATGACAGACCTTAAGATTTCTGCTTCCTCAAAAGCAGCAATTATCTTGAGCATATACTCTCCGACCGATGCTCCCTCAGCCATCTTATTGTTTATGATAGTTTGAAGAGCCTCCGCCTTGCGGTCTGACTCTTATCCGTGAACATCGTGGCTAATGATTAACTTATGTCATACGCAGTGGTCATGTGCTCATATTTGGACTGGAACACATTAGACATGGAGGCCAATATGTAACAACGAGCCATCTCGTCGGCTTTCTTAGCCTCTCGCTCTTCAATGGTGGAACCCTCCCTGATAACAAGACAGGTTTCATAGAGGATATACTTATACTCTTCAGTTGTGAGTATTATGTCCAGGTTCCTCTTCCAGTCCACATAGTTTGGTCCCGTTAGCTTATTCTCTCTGAGAATAATGACCAATGGACTAAAAGAACCTCCTACTATTTCTAAAAAATAGAAAAATAAAAGAAAAAGATTTAATTTGTGAAAACAAAACAAATTTGTGCATTTTATCCTTATATCAAAACTGATAATAATTAACTTGGCTCTTAAGGAAACTGACATAGTTTCTTGGGAAGATTAACAGTTCCCTTAGCTAAGTGTATTAACCACCACAAATTAATTTCCTTTCTAGGTAATGATCTAGAAGATAATTCCATTGAGGGGATGGCCATTTCCTCTCATTTCCTATGGACATACCTCGTACTATAACCTCTAACGAGGGGCTGGCCGATCATGGTACTTGTCCCGGGTTATTAATTACATCCCTCTATTAGATCTAGATCCTTGTGGTATCTCCATCCTATACTGGGTTCACTCCCGGGGTGACGCAAGGGGACCCACGATCTCTAATGAGGATCGTGATGGAAGTCGTGGGGCCGTTGGAACCCCTCTCCCACTTAGTCTTTTAAAACAAATGTTTTCTAAAAAATATTCTTTTGAAAATTTTCATTAAATTTTTCCTTAACTCATAAATAAAATATCTAAATCCATTAAAATCTCTATATCAAGATATATATCCTTTGAGAGATTTTTCCATGGACTAATTTTATTTAAGTTAAAAAACTTAATGATTTCAAAAACTTTCCAATTAAAACTTTCTAGAGACCTTGGTCTCAAGTTTATTTGACAAAATAATTTTTCTTGCGCTAAAAAAAACAAAATGGCTTTCTATTTTAACTTACAAAAATATCTAGATTCAATATATTTTTTTTCAACGATTAAATCCTTTGAGAAAATATCTAAGGATTAATTTTTCTTCAAGTTAAAATAACCATTTAATTTGTAGAAAAAATGTTTTCTTGTCAAAAATATTCCCAAAGACTTTGGTCTTTGAGAAAACATGCACATAGGTACTTAAAAATAAATAGCATGTTAGAAAATAGTAGACGTTTTCATACTTTTCTATTTTTAAACCTAAGTGTCCAAATAATAGAATTAAACACATTAATTAATTAATTAATTAATTAATGATTTTGTTTAATCCTAAAATCCCTTACTAATATTTTTCATGCAAAAATATTCCATGAATATTAACTATTGCAAAAATATTAACTTCGCTTGGTATGGACCCTAAAACAAAAAAGAAAATGCAAGAAAATTACAAGGAAAATTAAAAATTTTCTCCTTGGTCCACTACTCCCGCTGCACTGGATAGAGCACCCATCTGCACTGCGGTCCACAACACCCGCCGCACTAGAACATGCACTCATGGGCGACCAAAGATCCGGACCCGCAGCCCGCGTGCAGACTGGAGCCCAGACCCGAGCCGGCGCCGGTTCTGATCTAATGGGCTCATCTGTTTTTTTTTCTCCCGCGTCTTCTTTTGCAAATTTTCCTACAGAACTTCTGATACCATTGGCTCTCCGATTTC
The DNA here is from genome assembly GCA_026120185.1 of Voacanga thouarsii. NCBI lineage: Eukaryota > Viridiplantae > Streptophyta > Magnoliopsida > Gentianales > Apocynaceae > Voacanga > Voacanga thouarsii. The sequence continues at coordinate 18,661 of JANUWF010000319.1, read as the reverse complement.
AATCCAAAACCAACAACACCAAAAACTAACAATCGCCTATACCTATTAACATTGGGCTTACACGATTTGCTAAGGAAAACAGTAAATTACAAATCTCCTATACCTCCATCAAAGAGGTTTAACAAGAGAATCTATCCATACCAAAAACAGCAAAGGATCACAGTTTAATCACACATATGTGTCCAGTTTTATTCAACTAGATGCATGCTCCCTATATTTGCACAAAACCTTCATGCTCTGATACCAATTGAAGGTTTAAAGCAGGAAACAAAGTACACAAATAAAGCAAAAAACCGAAAAATCGAAGAACGAAGAATCCCAAACGGAGCCGACGATCGATTCCAGCAGCCTCGGCCAGCGCCGGTCCTGCTCTGGGGATTCCAAGGTAAAAAAAAACCTAACCTTTTCTTCTTGTTCTCAAAGATGGCTAGACCGGAATGTGTGGGACTGGGGTAAGTGCACAGGTGGAAACCTTTGGTGCGATTATTGCAAGCCTCCTAGCTACTCCGTCTTTGCATGTATATTAACACGAACCTCTCGATCTTCCAATATATGGCCTGCCTAATCCCGTTTGGTAAACAACTCACAGGGCTAAGGAATATTTTCGAGAGAGAGAGAGAGAGAGAGGGCTGTGTCGTTCTTTTTTTTTTTCCACCAGAGAAGAAGCAGTGAAAAATAACGTACTTCTCTATTCTCCTGTTTAACTTAAATAAAATCCTAGGTTAAACTGGATTGGCCAATTAGACTCTTAGTTTAGCCTTTTGGACTAAATTAATTATTCTAATTAGAACCAAATAAATGGCCCAACAAATAATTAATTTTTCAACCTAAATAAACTAGTCCAATTATTAGGCCTATATTAGTTTAGTCCCAGGTTAATCTTTAATTATTCAAATTGGGCCAAAGCCCTGAATAATTAATTAACCTACCAAACTAATTTAATTAATTCTCTCCCTCCATGGACTTTTATTTTATTCTAGCGCAACAAATAAATCAGGTTACTTAAATAAAATAAATTTCATTTAATTTAATTTAAGATCAATTCCTTAGCCTGTATTTAATTAGGACTAACGGTCTATACTGGGGACCAAAAGACATACTGCCTTGGCTACTAAAATAATCAAAATACCATTGGCATATAAATAGCTATATTTTATATTTTAAATATTTTCTACTATTACGATAAGAAAATATTGACCCCGAGGATAATGTTGCATTAGCACGAGTCTCCGACCTACGGATGTAATGACTAAAATACCCCTCTATACATCATCATACATTAGAGAGGAAGAAATGTACTCACACCTCTCTAAATGACATTTACATCCTTAGGCTTCTAGTCCAATGATCCACGACTTTCCGGATTATTTCCGCTTTCTAAGGGAACTACCCTAAAGCAAACATCTTATATTTTCCAAGGCCCTGGATATTTAGATTATTCAAACAATCACAAGGGGCGATATAGTATAGAAACTATCTTGTACAAGTCCTGTCTTAACTAACTAGTCACACATACCCAACATGCAAATATATTGGTCCTACGATAGAACCTCAACTATAGCAAATCAAAGTACATGTTTCCAGACTTCGTCGTATCACTAACTCATACTAAGTCGTACAAGTACTAGTCTACATTGTAGCAGTAGTAGTCTAGGTTTCTACCATATAGTAATTTAAGTAACCACTACTGCAGGTCCTGTTCTACGTATTTGAAATACGCTTATGTCATGAAGTGAGTGGACTACTTATCGGCAAAAGGTAAGTCATTGTCTATTTGGAATTCACAACATAATAACCTCGACATGATGAGATTCTCATTCTTATCAATCGGATAAGAACGAACATTTATGTGTTAAGTAATCCGTGATCCATACCTTCATCGTGAAAGACCTCCATTCACATGGATTACTTACTTAAACATAATAGGTCTTTTCCAAACATAATTGTGCACAAATAAAAATATAAATTCACAAACAATTTTTGAAAATAAATTCTTTTATTAAAACATTCGATGTTTACTTCAGAAACCTAGTCTAAAAGGGCATATTTCCCAACAATCCATGTCTAGAACATATAAACCATTAACTAAAGTTGCAGAACCATAATGGTTATCATTTAATGAAAAAGAACAACATTTTTTCCTAAAATTTAAATGAAATCCAAATAAGTCTAAACAAGCAACTGAGATAATGTTTTTCAATAAAACCGATACAAAATAGTAGTTTTGAAGTTCTAAAATTAATCCGGAAGGTAGACTAAGATGATAAGTCCCCACGACTAGTGCAACAACCTTTGCTCTATTTGCAGCTCGCAAGTTCATGTCACCCTTTTCTAGCCTTCTACTACTCTCTAGTCCCTATAAATTATTGCATAAATGAGATCTACAACTAGTATCCAATACTTATATCTCATTATTAAAGGCAATATTAATCTCAATTATAAATATACCAGAAGTAGAAGTAGAAGTGCGCAAGCTTCTCCTTCTCCTTCTTTTCCTTCACTGTCTCCAAGTAGGATTTGCAATTGCGCCTCCAATGGCGTATCTTACCACAATGATGACATGGGCTTTTAGTGACTGCTTTCTTCTTCTTTTTCTTCAGAATGCCTCATTTGGGCTTGGTAGGATTTTTCTTTTTTTTTTTTTTTTGAGAACTTTTTTCTTAGAAGACGAAGAACTTACTAGCAAGATCGCCTTATCTTCCTTCTTCATGGATAATTTAGCAGTCTTGAGCAGATTGATAAACTTAGGTATGGTGTTCTCAATATTGTTCATGTGGTAGTTAATCATAAATTGTGAAAAATTACTTGGTAATGATTGTAGAATTAAGTCAATACTTAAATCGTGATCTATTACGAAACTAAGAGACCCAAGCTTTTCAATATAGCCCAACATTTGCAGCCCATAAGTGGCCACTGAAGCACCCTCAAACATCTTGGAATGGAAAAATTGCTTAAAGATCTCATATCTCTCAGTTCTAACTTATTTATCAAACAACTCTTTAAGATGGAAGATAATGGTTTGAGCATCTATATGCTCATACTATTTTTGTAACTCAGGAGTCATTGACGCCAGTATAATACATGATGCAGTGTTACTATCCTCCTTGTGCTTCTTGTGGACAACATGCTCATTAGTAGGAGCATCTTGGGCTGGAGGTGGTGGAATAGGAGTATCTAGTACGTAGAGCAACTTTTTCGACTTGAGAACGATTCTCAAGTTTTTGTACCAATCTAGATAGTTTGATTCAGTGAGTTTATTTATTTCCAAGATACTACATAGGTTTAGGTTTGTCGACATGATGTAAGTGACCTAGATGTAAAGATAGAGTAATTGGAATATGTATATGCTCATGATATGCAAGTAATTAGGTCTTTAATTAAATGCATTTTTATTTTACTATTTTACTCAAATCAATACCCCCCCCCCCCCCCACTATTGACTCAAAAAAAGCTCGTTGGAAGCTTTCCTAGTGGACCAGTATCTAAATTCCTTAAGAATGACCTTACGTTACCCAACAAGACACTCTTAAGTTCAGTGGTAGGTATCCAATACCAATTACATCAGATGTAACTATTATATCATTGGATGATTAACATCTTTTAATCATTAAAGTATTTTACTATCCTAACCTTACTTGTAATATTCTTTATGCTTGGGTTAGTCCATCCGAGATAAAGAAATTGGTTAAACACAACTCATTAATCAGGAATTAAAATCTATAGCTTAAACATAATCAATGTCAAGTAGGTTTGGGTATGCCCAATAACTTGGTCTCAAAAAAAAGCCCTCGTATTAATAGAATGCATTAGATTTAATATTATTTGAAGGATTTATTCCTTTTAGTTGTCTCATCATTTGGCATGCATACAATTTATCAATAAGCAGCATAAATTAATAAACATGGTAATAAAAAATTACGTACCATGATTATGGACTCTCTAAATTAATTTCCTCGAGTCATTAAGGAAATTAATATAGTCAACCATATGTGTTCATGCGTGATTTAAGTAGAATGTCTTACCATCTCACTTTGTTTTGATTGCCGTTTTCAAAATCTTGTAAATAAAATTCTGTCTCAATCTAACCTATATAAATTAATTACATAATTTTCTAAATGAAGAAACCTCGAGTTACATTCGAGGAGAGTTAGATAAAAAGAGAATTACAAAAGAATTTGACATAAGACAGGACGCACGACCCTATTTAATTAAAACAAAGCGATAAAGATGCATGAACAGATAAGTTTGGTCTTAGTCCATAACCATCCACCATGCTAATAAAACGTGCTTAAAATACAGCATAATACATTCAATGAACAATCATCCAAAATCAGTGTTTTGGAGAAATTTAGGTCTAAAATCAAATTTTGAAAAGTTCTAGGCCGAAATCAAATTTTAAAAAATTGTAGAACCTACATGTAATTTTAAAAATATTTTAGTCCAAAATCATGGGTTTCAAATAAATTCTAATCATTATTAGAACATATTCTCAAAATTAGAAAAGATAAAAAAAACTTATTATTTTTATTTTAATATAAAACAGTGCAAGAACAGAGTGTGCCTGGCATCAGGTAGGTCGAAAGTACCCGGCACCCGGTTTGTTCTAGAGGCACGCGACTAGCACATAAAACAGGAGAAGAACAAAGTGCAGCTGGTGCTAGGTGTGTCAAACGTACCTGTCGCCAGGTATGCTTTGGAGGCAGAAATTCAGCAAAATTTTTAAGCAACAATAAGCATAATACCACTATTCATCTTCTTTCTCGGATTCTTCTGTAAATTTTTCATGAATAGCAACGTGATTTTCAGACCATTCAAATTAATCAATATTCACAACCAACTATAATCTACATCACAATTTAAACAACAATCCAAATTGTTGAAACGAAAGCTTGATTGCAGGAAGAATATAACGCAAAAAACCCAGACCCACGCGGAAATAATTTCCCAACCATTTTTCAATGACCCAGAGACTCTTCAAACCAGAAAACCCAGACATGCCATACAAAGCAGTAGATATACAATAGCCATGATCATACAGTTGCATGCTTAGAAATGATTTCAAAGCAATTAAAGACTCATTAAAACATAACCACGAAGGCTCTGACACCACTATTGGGATTTTCTCATGCTTATCAAATAAAAACGCAATGGAAACAACCATAAAATCCATACCCAAGGATCACCTGTTTGCAATTAAAACGGGAAGAAAGGGAAAAAATGGAGATTACCTTCTGTAGCAGAAAAATAAAAATTTCTTGCCCCAATCTAGGAACCAATTCCCTTGTTTTGATTGTCCAATCGCTCCACTACAATCCAAGAGTAAGATTCTCTCTAGCAGTAATCCACATGAGGTTGAATTGCTCACAAAGCCCGCTCAAAACTATGCTAGTAGAAGAGGAGCGGTTAGGTTTAATTAGAGAAGAATAAGGATGAAGACGAAATGTCCGAATCACATCTGCAAAAAGGAACAATTCCGATATGTATAGTTTTTAGGATTTTTGTTAATTGTAATTAAATCCTCCAAGATCCAATGTCCACAATTGGGCTATTGAAGTTTATGTAATTGCAACCAAGTCTCATAAATTATAACAAACTTATAATTCACCTATGAATATATTTTTTTCTCTTAATTAACTCCATAATATTATCAAATAATATATATTGAGCATTCAAACCATTATTGTGTGTGACCCATTAAGTTTCCTGATCTTATTGGTAGCATAATATGAATTAATTCTAACAGCTTTAGAATTAATAATTCTAAATAAAATATAAGATTAATGTATTAATTCTCTAATTAATAAATTCATATTTAGCATATCAAGAGCGACATCTAGCAATGACTCTTGATCACCCAAAAGTCCAAAAAGTCAAGTGGCATGACATGAACCTTTCAATAGCAAATAACCAGTGCAATAAACTCCTTTCACTATACTATATCTCATTCGGTCTAGAGCATGAAATTAGTACTAACTCCATCTAGAATATTATTAATTCTGGCTCAAATATTTTAGTACTTGTTCAAGAAATTTATTACTCAATATGTGTATTAAATTTGGAACTATTTCCAATACATAGTAGCCTTGGCCAAGGACTTTATGAGTAATGATTTCTACAAGTGGCCTTAAGATATATTCTCATACTATTAGGAGTATTGAATCCTTTATTGACCCTCTCGATTACTTTCGTTTACTTTACATTGTACCCAATATCCATTCCATAAGTAGTCCTTGTAAGACTCCAAAGATTAGAATTAAAGTACAACGCTCGATAAACAAAATACCTTGGAGATCTCAAGTCAAGAATACTTGCACACTTGCTATAATGAGATTCTATTACTGACACTCAATAGCTTATCCAAGTGATTATCTCATAGTTAGGTCATCTAATGGACTTGTTCATATAACAAGTATCCACATATTAATCTTGAGTATCATAATACTCATGGTTATGAGAACCATTGCTTGATCTAATCAAGGGATACCTTGACATATTAATAATGTCCCATTTCATTAATACTAAGACTAGGGATTATTCAAGCACAAATACTATATAGTGTAGTAGGAATCTCATATCATGATCTCTATCATGATTTCCTTAACACTATATTGTACTAAGGACTTTATCAAACAGTTTATACGCATATTAAGATATAAGAATCAAACTGAAAGATAAAGAATGCCTTTTTTATTAATCATTGCACAATATACTTAGTACAAGTGATTTCCACTTGGACACAACACTAACATAGTGAGGACTGCTTAGTCCATTGCTAGGATGGTAATCAGGGGAGCCATTAGAATTGCCAGGAGTCGAAGGTAGTAGAGGATTGTCAGGGATGACAATCTGCCAAAAATGTCACATAAAATCCTGCTAGAAATTATACTTCTACTCCAGGCTCTCTAGACACTTAGTTTGCCTCTGTTATACCTATCGGATCTCTCTGAGCTACCTATCCCGCTCATCGTAGTACCTTGCAATCTTTGTATACTACTTGATAAGGTGTGCTACCGATCAAACCACTATTTTTACTCACTATACATCTCTCGCAGTTGTATAATATCTACTCTTAAAGAAATTTTTTCTATCTTTATCCTTCCTATGGCAGCTCTCATATCTACCTAGAAATCTCCTACAACTCCTGGCCTACCTATATAAGGTCCGGGCTTTGGAGGTATCAATGCAATTGGTCGCTCCGTCGGTGGATGCTACTCTCTATCATGTAGCTCCTGTGGTTGTTGTTTTGGCTGTGGTGGCTAGGGTGGCAGTGTTAGCTGTGCCCCATCAGCTACTTGTCTCCGCTCTCTCGGAGTCAACCACCTCTCCACTCTCCTATCATATTAGAGCTCACAATTAATCAGGGTTCTATCAAAGACTACATCACTCACGGAGGTATAAATGGTATCAATCTCTCAGTAGGTACATAAAAATACTAGAGGACACGTATAATGAGGACAAGGAAAATGAAGGTTTTAGAGGTGTAGCGAGATGCCACAACTTCTCTCAAATAGGTGAGAACAAAGGAGGCTACGGGGATGGGCTTAGAGTACAACATCTTGTAAAAAACTTATATGTCTATAACTTGACCCTCATTGAGGCTACTGTCTCTAAGGGTTACATTAAACCCTATAAGATAAGACAAGAGATCGATACTGGGGAGGCATGCAACACCCAACTACTTAAGCCCAATAGGGTCGGGGATGTCGCCCCGTCCAAAGGACAAGGGGTCATTATAACTAGGTCACATAATCAAAATAATAGAATAAAAAAATACTTTGAACTTAAAACTTATTACAATCCAAGAATTCAAAAACAAATCCATAATAAAAATTATTCACTCTCAGCTTCCCAAAGCATTACATAAAAACAGATAACAAAATTTCTTCCAGGGCAGACAACACTAGCTACTCATCCCCACAGCAGGATCGACTTGAAATCATGGTAAAAGGGTGATGAGATAAAAATCTCAGTAAATCTGTGTGTGCTTTGAGTATTCAATGAAAACAGTTTGTGAATGCAAAGTGAAAAATCTTCATAAGAGAAATACTGGCAAGCAATAAATAATAGTCAAATCAAGAGTGGTATTTTGGCTTTTCCAACCATACATGTTTAATAAAATCAACCGCTCAAAAAGGTGGTCATGGGTTACCACACGTTGGGCCCCATAACCATACAACAGTCAGAATGCCACACTTTGTGCAGACTGACAAAAAGTAGGTGATCGGCCTACCGGGTAAGATACTCCTCCTTTTCTATACCCAAACAAAACCGGTTGTCCATTCCGGCAACACACAGTCCACTTGACTGAAAACTGCTAGCTCAAACCGGCACGACCTACTGGACTGACATCTTATCCGGGAATGACTCACCCCTCAGAGATGGCCACCTACTGAGAGACTTACTCTAATCCTTCAAAGACTAGTCCTAACAGTCCACCCTTATTGAGTATTCAACGTAACTTATCACACTCGAGGAAAAATGAAATAAACATAGCTCTACTTAAAAATGGCAATTTAGGATTTTCGAAGTTTGAGCCAAAACTGGTTTTAGAAAAAGTTTAGAGTTTGAGTAAATCTACTTATTGATTTTCAAATAATTTGTTTGACTGAAAAGAGAAAGGACACAATCCTCAATTGCCTTTACAGAAATGAGTGACCATGCACTCCACAATTAGCTTGCCATAGAACCATTTTGCATCAATCAGGTTTTATGCAGGAGCTTACCTGATCCTTAGCTTGAGAAAAAATAAAGGTCTTCAGCAGCTGACCTAACCCCGCCTGGGGTAAATATAAGCCACAATTAAACTCAAGCTAAAATTCACTTTCACAAATAAAACTAGCTCAACTTACTACAACCATGATCCTAGTGTCCTAAGCTTTAAGGCCAGATAATAAATAAAAGGGTTTATAAGCTAAGTCTAGTTTGATATTAAAATAATTAGGGTTCTGGGAAATAGGTACTAATAAGTTGAAGATTTAAATCTTGCTAAAAATAAATTAGAGTTTATTTGATGAAGAGTCCTAGGTGGTATTAGGTAAAATAATGATTTATTAATAATTAATTGTTAGAAAATAATTGATAACTAAAATTAGTTGTAAGTAAATTTTAATGGTTCTTGATTGAAAGATAATAAATAAATTTTAATAGTATTTATGAATATAAGACTTACAAAATAAATACTTTACTTATTATGATTATTTATATAAAAGGCTTTATTTGATATTATTATTTTATATAATATCTATATATTTTATTTCTTTAATAAAAGCTATCATTTATTTGACTAAAATATCCTTATTTTATATATAATAGTTCAAATCCACCTTTCCTAGGGTTTTTGAAATTTACTAGAAGAAATTATAACATTAATCATTTTATTGATGAAATAAAATTAGCTTAAGGACCACTAGGTCATGATCATATTTCCACTTGCTAACCACAATCATGAACATATACCTCACTCCAATTCATCAAATCATCCAAAACATGAATAAAGGCATAGATCTAAATTTACCAAGACATGATCCAACCTCTACCAACATAAACATATTCATGGCTTTGACAATCATACATGAACATAAACTCTATTCACCAAAGGTGACATAATCTCTAACATGCTGGATCACATAGACCACTCACGACATGGAAACATGCATTAAACCCTAAAAACGCCATACAATCAACCAAGACAATCCACCCATGCATCAATCCCATCTCCATCATATACACACATTTATTCATGCTTCAATCTCAACTCATCACAACAACACATGCTTAAACCCCAATCATAATCCATCTTCTTCCAATATCAACCTAGAGACATGAATCTAGAATTTAAAGAGAGGGTTGAAGAGGCTTACTTAGTTGATGAGTACCTTGGAGTAGTTTCGAATGGATCCTAACTCTTAGGAGACTAGATCCGTCCAAGAGAGATGAAGAAAACATGGCCATGGTTGAAGTCACTATTCGGCCAAGAGAGAGGGGGAGAGAGGGAGAGAGTCCATTAGCATGTTTATATACACATATATTCATTAGAAGTTGAAGATGAGAGAAGGTAGGGTGATTGATAATGCTTACCTTGAAGGTGTTCTTGAGCCTTCACAAAAATACTGGTTTTTTATCTAAAAAGAGAGAGTTAGATTTCGGAGTTTGATGTTAAAAGTGGTAGGAATGGATTCACGGGAGTGAGTAGGTACAATTTGGAATTTTTTTGAAGAAGATTGAAGTGGTTTTGGTGGCCTTAGGTGAGTAGGTGTTCTTGGTGTTCTTGGTTTGGAGAGAATTGAGAGAGTTTTGGTTAAAGCTTGCCAAATTGTTTGAGAGGTTTTGGCAATTGAATTTTCTGGTTTGAGAGGAAAAGGAAGGCTGGCTGTTTGAAATCCTAAAAGAATATTTTAGGGAATCAATTTTGGAAACAAAATATGATAGGAAGATCTTGGTCAATGGAGAGCTTTAGAAGCTCTAATGGCCGGCTGAATTGATCAGAGTTTTTGCTGGATGAAAGCTGTTTGAAGGAGCTTAATGGTGGTCAAAGCTATGGTGCACAATGGTGAAGGAATGTCCGATTGTTTGAGGGATGATTCATGGAAGTTTTCTAAATATGTTTGCTGGAATTTTGGTCTTCAATCAATGGCTTGATTGGAGTAATTGATAGAGATATTTTTGGAGCAGCCATAGACTGGGTTTTTTAGCAGAAGGTTGGGGAAGATGATGGAGCTCAGTTCATGGCTGTTCAAGAGAAGTTTGTACAGAAAAATGGTGAAGTTTTGGTCAGGGCTGAAGAAGGAAAGAAGCTGGAATTTTCTGTTCAGGATTTTCGCAAGCTGGCTGGAATTCCGGGCAGATTTTTCTGCCATTATTCAGTCAATTTACAGAGGATTTGAAGGGTTATTTAGAGGTCTTTCAAGGCTGGTTCCAGCCTTCTTTATGGAGAAAAACGTGGCTAAGATGCTAGATGAAAAACTAGAAGAAACAGCTTGGTGTAAGTTCACCAAAGCTGCGAATTTGCCCAGAAAATTTTCTGATTTGCACAACATTTGTGCAATCCGGTTTTGGCCTTATAATTTCAAACCTCAAGCTGGTCAAGAGGGCTATTTTTCTGGCAGAATTTGAAAGGGAATGATGACTAAAAATTTTGACACTTGGATTGAACAAGAAGCTGGAAAAAATTTCAGATTACTTCATGAAGAAAATGAACATAGCTAGGGTGGAGTTTTGAAGGTTCAACCATAGAGATTAATTCTCTTGGGAACCTTCCATAACTCCTGCCCATTTTTTGCCCTTAAGATGTCTTACACTTAGACATTTTTGAACCTTCAAAGCCACAACACTTTGCTGGAATTTTCTGGAATAAAATTAGCTTGAATAAATTGAACAACTTAATGAATTGAGAAGAAAAACTAAGGATCAAGATGGGTATGAATTCCCTTAGAAAGTTTTGTAGGGCACAAGAGTAGGATTAGGATATTCCTATCATGTCTCCCCTAGGACAACACCTCTACTCTTCCCTAAAGCACACAAGGCCAAAAATAGCCTCCCTAAACAAAAATAAAATTCAATTATGCAAAAACTCAAATGATGGAATTTGAACTTAAGACCTCAAGAATTAATTCTAAAGTTCTAACCACTACACCACAACAACTCTTGTTCTTATTTTCTCTCCTAAATATTTTTCCTATTTAATACTCAAGCTATCTCCCTGTTTTCACCTTAAGCAAAAATTACCATTTTGCCCTTCTTACTCAATAAACATAATTAAGCCTTCTAGGTTACAAATCACAAATCTAAAGCATATAAAATCATATTATTTAAGCATGCAATAAAATATAATATGCATCCCAATCCCCTTACTCTAAGGTTGGTTTCAACTGGGGTTTCACAAGGCATATTAGTAACTTGTAGGATCATGGTCTGCCTAGCTCGGAACTATTGGATGGCATCTATAAAGATCCAACGAGGTTCAGAGACTACCCTCTTATTGTACGCATCAATCTCTATCCAGGGGCTATCATCCTCTACCCCAATGATCTGAGTTAGTAACTCCCTAGTAAGGAGAATAGGCATCCCTTTCACTATGGCATCTATTATCTCTAGTATGCTTTGGCATTTCTTAGAAATATTGGCAAAGAACTTTTTCACCAATGTAGGGAAATAGGTCCCAATCAAACCTAAGATAGGAGCCCATCCTATCTGTCTAAACACAGCCACTAACCCAATATCTCTCACAAACTCGAGGTCCACAGTCTTATCCACAGCAATCCTATTATGGAGTCAAGTCCTGTACCACTCTTCACATGAAGCATCTACAAAGTGGCTAGGAAGGTGTATGGAAGAGTCAGTGGTAGACTGTGAAAAAAAAAAAAAAAAAAAAAAAAAGAGGCTTCACCTCTTCTATGCATAGGGGGAAGCTTAAAAGCTTTAGGGGGCATGGGAAGGGTGAACAGAAAAATAGTGTAGGAAAATAGAAGGGGTTTCCTATCAAATATAAAAAAAAAAAAAAAAAAACTCCCCCACAATAATCCAACTCCAAAACAATCCTCCAAAAACAACATATAGCCCAAACTCTAATCCATAATTAAAATCAAGCCACGACAATCCCCAATCAAAACCGCAACCACAAAACAAAATTTAACAATTCAGAACAAATGAAATTAGCCACAATATTACATTAGTATAAATGTAAAAACAAAGGTCCGTAGAAGATATAGCCACAAATCTCAGTTCAATTTAAAGCCCAACTCCAAACCACTGTCACAAAAACTCAAACAAAACCGAAAATGAAAAACCAATGGAATAAAGACATAAAAGACCAAGTTAGAAAAAGCAAAAACAAAATTCCTTAAAAGATAGCATCAATAAGTTCTTCTAACATTCAAGCTTACAGAGCAAAATTAATTCTATGTTATTCACCAAAAATATGCAACTTGGCATCTATGCAATTCCAAAGGACAAAGCAATTCAGTCCCAATAAAAGCAAGACACCCCATTTCTCTCATTTAGTTTCAACAATTAAGCCCCACAAATACATTCATCAAGTGTAATTCCTTCAAAACCACAACTTCGAAATTTCTGTATTCAACCAAAATAGGACATATTTAATAGCCACCCCATGCAATAAAGTTACATAATTTCACACAAATAAAGCATGATCTCAAAGCTATCCAAAAATAGAATTCAACTCCATAGGCCATAGGATTCAATATCCTCACCAAAAATCCAATCCCCCTCATCATTCCTTCAATGGAATTACCACCCAAAACACAGATACCATTTAACCAAAATATCTGCATAACTAATTTTCAGTATTTTAATAGTTAATAAAGCCTGCTGCAATTATCATGCAATAATCAACAATTCACATCAAAATGAACAAAGCTAGACTAAGTACATAATTCCCAACCGTGTAATGGACAACTTTAAACCGTAATATTAATCGAAGACAAGAAAAAAAAGGATAAAGAAATAAATTTTCACCAGTAGTTTTTGTGCAAGGAGGGTTTAGGGGTTTTACCCATGACTTCTAGGCCACCCTTCTCTTGATAGTCTCTCCAATTAAGGGAACGGAAGTATCTGCTGACAGCGTTATGAGGAGGAAAGATTAAATCTTTCTGTGGGCAATTGGAGATACGAAAAAGCTGAGAGTGTGGGGGAGTGTAAAACGCAGGGATAAAATGAAGAAATGTGAAGAGATTGAAAATAGGGGAAAGATGGGCTATAACTGGCACTAAGGCCTAAGTGTAACACCCCACTACCTAGGCCCAACAGGGCCGGGGATGTCGCCCGTCTATAGGATAAGGGGTCTTTATAACTAGGTCACACAAAATTAAATAAAAGCAATACTTTAAAATTAATCTTATTACAACCCAAAAATACATGAACAAATTCAAAATAAATTGTTTGCTACCATCTCTCAAAACAACATATAAGAAAAATAACATAAAGTCTTCAAAGCATAGGCAACAATTCTAGCTATTGACCTCCACAGCAGGATCGACCTGAAAACATGGCATAAAAGGTGATGAGATAAAAATCTCAATAAGCCTATGTGTGCATTGAGTGTTTAAGGTAAAACAGTTCATGTAGGTAAGTTGTAAAAATTTCATAAAAGAAAGTGCTGGCAAACATTAAATAAATGTTAAAAATAAAGAGTGACATTTTGCTATTCAAACCATACATGTACGCAATATATACAACCACTCAAAGGGGTAGCCATGGGTTACCACACATTGGGCCCCATGACCATATAACGATCAGAATGCCATACTTTGTACAAGCTAACAAAAGGTAGGTGTATGGCCTACCGGGTGAGATACTCCTCCATCTCTACACCCAAACTTACCGGTTGTCCACTCCGGAAACACACAGTCCACTTGACTGAAGCTTGCTAGTTCGGATGGCCTGACTAAGTAGTACTATCGCTTCTCCAAGTTGAGTTCATCTTCTGGAGGTGGCCTCTTGTCAGAAGACTCGCTCTTGCTCTTCAAAACTAGTACTACCAGCCTACCCTTATTGAGTACTCAACGTTGATTGTCCCACTTGGGAGAAAATTAATCATACAATGATTTACTTGGAAATAGCAATTAAGGGTTTCTAAAATTCTTGTCAAAGTTGGATTTTAGAAAGAGTTTAGCATGTTGTGTAAAACTGTTTGTTTAATTTTCAAATGATTTGCTTGACTGAAATAAAAAGGAAAAATGGTCCTTAATTGCCTTTACAAAATGAATGTCCATACACCTCACATTTGGCTTGCCATAGTGATTTTTTATCTTCAAATAATTCTATGCAGGAGCTTACCTGATCCTTTACTTGCTCGAAATCAAAAGTCCTCCAAGGCTGACCTAAGCCCTCCTGGGGTAAACACAAGACATAAGGTTATACTCGAGCTATACTTGCCTTATACAAATAATCCCTAATTCAACTAATTACAATCATGACCTTAATGTCCTAAGCTTTAAGGCTAGCTGATAAAGAATATTATAAAATAAGTCTAATTTGATAAGTTAAAATAACTAGGGGTTGTAACATAATTACTAACAAGTTATAGGTTCAAATAATAAATCTTGAGTACTATTATTAATTAATAAACTAGGGTTTAAATATTGAATAATCCTAAGTCCTAGATAATATTGATAAATGGTAATTTTTAAATAGTATTATTAAAATAAATTATTATTAATTTTTAATTAATAATTAATAGATGATAAATAATTAGTAATAAATAAAATTAATCATAAATGAATTATATTAAATTTTGATTAATAGATAACAAATAAATTTTAATATAAATAATAATTATGAATATAGGTGAAAGTTTTAACTAAGGTCTACAAGGTCATTAATATTTTAATTTATTATTATTATTTATATAAAAGATTTTGTTTATTATTATACATATATATATATATATATTATTTTTAACAAAAGATATCATTTATTTGACTAATAAAATATCAATGTTTCATTTAATATTCCATTTCCAAAACTTCCTAGGAATTCTGAAATCTTTAGAGAAAAATATAGTAATAATTTTAATTAAGGTAACAAAATTTGCTAATTAAAATAACCTAGGATCAACAAGAACATAATCATGGTTCCTATTGCTAAACAAGATCATGAACACATTCTCCAATATCAAACATTAAACCAATCCATTCATGAGCGTAGGCTTAAATCAACACATGCTATCGCATGGCCAAATCCCTACTAGACATAATCATAATCATAGCTTCAATGGAAATAAGAACATAAAAATCATATTCACCAAATGTGTCATAACATCTAGCATGCTTTAAACATCCATAATTTTCTTAAGATATGATGAGCACATATTGATTCTCAAGGAATTCCATATAGCTTAATCATGATCATCCATTCTCATGTCCTAATCTCAACCCCTTCATACATATGCATGTACTCAATCCCCTATTCATATTCTATTCTCCCTATCAACATCTAAGTGACATGAAATCAGAATTAAAAAAAAAAAGGATTAAGGAGAAATACTTGATTGATGTTTACTTCAATGAAGATTCAAGAAGGTCCACGTGATTGCGAGTCTTGAATCGTCCATGAAAGGAGGAAAATTGCCATGGTTGTAATCCATCATCTTGGCCGAGAGAGAGAGAGAGAGAGAGAGAGAGAGAGAGAGAGAGAGAGCATTAGCATGATACGTTATAGGTTGAATGGAAAAAGATGAACAAAAGAGTTGTTCTTAGTTATCTTGATGATGTTCTTGAGACTTCAAGAAAAAAAAAAACTGGTTTTGATCTGAATGCCAATTTTTGTTTTCGAGATTTGATGTTATAAATTCCAAAAATGAACTCTATGGAGTATGTAGGAGTATTCTGGAGTTTTTGAGATGGATTGGAGGTGTTTAGAGTGAGTTTTGGCTTGATGAAAGGTAGTGTGTGTTCTTGGTGAAAATAGAGAGAATTTGATAAATGATGTGCACGAATTTCTGGAAAGTGTTGGCCGAATGGTTGAAGGAGTTCAGGGATTTTGATTTTCAGCTTAGAGAGGAAGAGAAAAATCTGGTTGTTTGAAATTCAAATGGAGAGATTTGAGAAGTGGTTTGAGGTATAGGATATGTTAATGGTGTTTGATTGATGGAGGTTTCTTGGAGCTGCAATGGAGCCAGCTGGACTGGTTTGCTTTGCTGAAATGAATGAAGGTTGATGAAGCTTTAAGGCTGGCTGAAATTTAGAGCTCAATGGCAGAGAAATTTCCAGTTATGAAGCCTAGTACAAGAGAATTTTCATGGAGCAAATGCTGGAAATTTTGAAGTTCAAATTGTAGTTTGAATGGAGTGAGCTTAGGAGATATTGGAGGTGTGGTTATGGAGTCCAAGTGTGCAAGGTAAGTGGAGAGGTTAATGGTATTTAGTTCATGGCTAATCAAGGTTCATTTTACAGAGGTTTGAGGTTGGTTTTTGGCCAAGGCTTTAAGGAAACAAAGCTGGAAATTTCTGGTTTCATGATGGTCTATGGTTCGAATGTTTTGCTGCAATTTTCTGTGCAGTTTTTATGTAATATTTCAGCCCGATTTGTAGAGGTTTTTGAGAGGTGTCTAAGGGTCCTTCAAATCTAGTTTTCAGCCTTCTTTATGGAGGAAAAGCAGAGGAGTTTTGTTGGTTTGATGGCAGAAGAAAACAGCTTCATTTCCAAGTTGAATGCTAGCGAAACTGCCAAGAATTTTTTCCTGGTTTGTGCAGTTTTTGTGCAATCCAAATTTGTACAAGAATTTCAGTCTTCAAGCTGAATAAATTTTTCATTTTTCTGGAAATAAATGAGTAAGAAAGCTGGATGTGTTTTTCGAAGGTTAGGCTGCTCAAAAATCTAGAAAATTTTCAGATTTCTTCCATGAAGAATATGAACACTATGGAGTGGAGTTTGAAGGTTCAACCATGGAGATTAATTTCCCTTGGGAACCTTTCCTAACTCCTCTCCCATTTTCAGCTAATCCTCCAACTTCCAAGATCCATTTTCGAAATTCAAAGGCAAGAAATCCTTGCTGAATTTTCTGGAATTAAAAAATGAATTTTGATAAATTTTGAACAAATTTAATTTGTGAAGATGTTAGGACAAGCTAGATGTAATAAAAGGACAAGAATTCCTCTAGAATTCTTTTTAGGACATGATGATAGGATTAGGACATTCTCTTCATGTCTCCCTTAAGATAACACTCCTATCTTTAGGGAATGCAAGAAAACAAAAATTCAAACTTAACTAAGATAATCATGATAAAAACTTAAATGATAGGATTTGAACTCATGACCTTAGAGATTAATTTCCAAAGCTCTAACCACTAAACCATAACAACTCTTGTTCTTATTTTCTCACCTAAATATTCTTCTTATTTAATCTTCAAGCTATCTTCCTATTTTGACCTCAAACAAAATTACCATTTTACCTTTCCTACTCAATAAGCATAACTAAGCATTTTCACCTATAAATCATAATTCTAAAGCACATAAAATCATTCAAAAACATATATATTCATACAAAATCATATGATATGTGTCCTGACCCCTGTACTGTAGGGTTGGCTTTAAGTGGGGTTTCATACTAACGGGAAGCGATAAAAGAAGGAAAACCAGTGATGAAGTTAGGAGAATTTGTGAAATAGAAAGGATGGTTGTCGTCTGAAGTTATTGAATGTCCAAAAAGAACCGGCGCCTGTTCAGTGTAATAATCGGTGCCGAGTTGAGCACGTGAATGCTAATCGGCTAAAGAAAACAATAGCATTTCACTTTTAATATCAAAGATAAGCGGATTAATCAAAATTGTGCTATTCTATATTTCACCAGACTAACCACTAGGTTGAGAAGATGGGGAAACATAGTTGTTCATTTAAAGTGTCCCTATGGGAGAGGCTATGAGATCTTTCTTTTTGCAAACAAGTGTTACTATCGACTGATGTAGAAAATGATCTCAGGTAGGTTTTGTTGGGATGGGCAACGGAAGTAACATATAAATATATAGAAAAAGAAAAGAAAAATAAATAAATAAAATAGAACACGAAAAATTTAACGTGGTTCGATCTCTCTATTAGACCTACTTCCACGACCCCAAAGAGAAACACTCTATTATGTCATTTTTGGACGAATAAAATTACAAACCCTCACAAAATAACTCAATACCTAAAAATCTATAAATTTACTAGG
>JANUWF010000316.1:0-42512 GCA_026120185.1 Voacanga thouarsii | reverse complement strand
GCTACCACCATACTCAGGAAGGTCCCTTCAACCTGAAAGTTGCAAACTTCACCCTTCTCTTCTTAGTATGTTGCAAAGTCGCAAAGATGTCCTCCATCCGCTTGATCCACTATTCACCATTTTCATCTTGTTCCACCTCTCCATGAAACGTAGGAGGTTAGAACTTTAGGAATCGTTCCAGTGCATCCTTACCCTTCGGTGACTTCTTCTCCACCTTGTCCATCTTTTCAGTCAGATTATAGAGAATGGCAGCCATCTTATCAAAGGCTTGCCCCATGGTCACCTCTCTAGATCCCCAAGACGTTAGTTCTACCTCCTACTCATAGTCTTCCCCCATTTCAGGTGTAGATTGCCACGTATGCTCAAACTCTGGAGTTGATGACTCGCTTTCTTGAATTGTCCTACCTCACACAACAGTTCTACGTCTTGCCTATTACAAGGTTTATTAGGGAAAAAGTCCATGACATGCAATTGAGTAGCTTATAAATTTTAAATAGTGTGCAACTTATTGAAAACTAAATTTTACAAGTAATATTCCAAATAGAATAAATGAATACAAGGAATTAAACTTTTATTAATCAAATCAACTTGGTACAAAATAAAGGAGTATCCTACAAGGTACTCCTTTTATTCTTGCTAATCAATGTCCAGAAATAAAGAATAATTCCTGAATCAAATAAATAAGCAAACATCTCTTCATAAAAATAAAAGAATAAGCACTAAAGGTCCTATAACTCTAAGCTTCACTGAAGTCGCTAGAATTCTCAGAAGTCTCAGAATGAGGCTCCACTAGCCAACCTGAACTACTATTGGGATGATCTAACGTGCAGTCTTTTGAAAAACCAAATGTTCTGGGCTTCTTCCTAGGTTGACCCAACGTGAACACCTCAGGGTCTCTGCCACTTAGATTGGCTCTCAACTCCACATCCCTAACCTTTTGCATATCTAACATAAATTCACTCTTAGGCCTCTCAGATTCCGACTCATATGATTCACTTCTCAAAAGCATCAGGATTCCTTCCTCTATAGACAGGGTCGTGGGTGTGTCAACTCTATCCTCCTCCTCACTATCAATCTCAATCACTTCCTCACCACCCTCTCCCCTAAGCTCTCTTATCTTACCCTCCTTCCTAGGTCCCTCCATTTCATCCCCACTCTCATCACCAATCTCTCCTATCTCTCCTTTATCATCTTCTTCATACTCACCTATGTCCTCTTCCTCCTCAAGCTCAGGCATCTCTGGTATTGGGTTCTCAAGTTCTTCCCCTACACCAAAGTATTCTATCATAGGTGATTCATGATCTACTTCGTCTTCACTCAAAAACCATCCACTCTTAGGTTCTGTCTCCGAATCAGATGAAGATGAATCAACTATAGGAATTGGGCTAGATGCTCTACCACTCGTGGGTTCCATCTCTAGTCACAACTGTGCATCTTCTAGTCATCCTATAAATAGAACATAAAGAAGTCAAAACTAAATCTCAATTCCTAGTGTTTAAGTACTATTCATTAAAATCATTTGCCTAAACTTAGTCTCTAATACCACTTGTAACACCCTGTTGCCTACGTACTCAAAAAAGGTAGGGATGTCCCCCTATCCGGTGGACCAGGGGTCTTTATAATAAGGTACAAAGGAAAATAACTAAATAAAATAAAGCGATATTCTTATTAAAACTAGAATAAAAACTTATACAAGTCTGAAATTCAAAACTAACAACTGTCTCTCAAAAGAAATACAAAGCCAAAATTAAAATAAAATAAATTTTCATCTCTTATTCATCCAACCTACACAATAAAAGCACCCTCTTGAAAACATGATATAAAAATGGCGTGAGATTAGCATATCAGTAAGTCTCGTGTCAGTGAATGTCAGATTAAATATTTCGTGTATGCAAGCTTATCAAAACCACAAAATATGTTTGCAAGTCAACTTTCATTAATAAACAGTCATTGAGTTGAACAAAATTCACCATATCCAAATCAATTCCCAATAATCAATTCACTAATCAATACAATAGATTCAAAAAGGGATAAAAATGATCAAATAACAACAATGTCAAGGCAATATCATTATTACCATCATGATAGCTCCTAGTGTAACCGTTCAACATCGGGCAGTGGGTGATTCGCCTACTAGGATGAGATACTCCTATATCTCTACACCTAACACGCCGATTGTCCAACCTGAAAATTATAGTCCACATGGACTAACATGCTAGCTCGGACAAGCTTGACTAAATAATACTGTTATCTCTTTGAGTGAGTTTGCCTTCTAGAGGTGGGTTTGCCTTCTGGAGGTGGCCACCTACCAAAAGACTCACTCTAACTCTCCAATACTAGTACCACTAGCCTACCCCCACTGAGTACTCAACGCTCACCATTAGGTGCAGAATCATTTCCCTTTTTCACAACCTTTGATTACATTGGCTTTGCAAAATGTGGTTTTCAAATCAAGGTTTTCAAAATGTTTTGATCATAAAAGAAAGAAAACCATTTCAGTTAAAGTTTTTCTTTGACAAAAGCTTTTAGAGATTAAAATATTCACACTCTCAAACTAAGTATCATAATTCAACATTAACGTTTCCTCATCATTCAATCCTTATATCAATCATCATGTCAACATCATTACAATATCATTGTACAAAAGTCTTGCAACTTGTACAATTTAGTTATGTAGGGATTTACTTGAATAATCCAAATAATCAACCAAATTCAATGCTTGCCCTCACTTCAAATTTATTCCTTGTCTAAAATTAATGATTCTATAATTAGAATCCATATATTATATCCACTATCATTTCATGCAACATGAATTCCTTGATCTCATTATTCACCTAAATCATCTATGGTTTCTAGACAGATTTATTCATTATATTGCATTTATAACTTTCCCTGGTCATGCTACTCATCATTAAGCATGCATAAAATCAAATCAGATCTTCAATAAGATAACTCCAATATTTAACTACTATTAATCCCATATAATAACCCTATTTGCCTCCAAATATCTCATCTTTAGCCAACATGCAATAGATCAAGGTCATTATAGTAATATATAACCATATTTTACTCCATATATGTCTAGATCAAATATTTCACCATCAAACTCATCAATCTCATCTATTCATGCTTCTCATGCTAAACTTCATGCATGACATTATTACAATAAAATCAACTATTGGTATATCAGGCTTGTATCCTGTACGGAACAACGGAAAATAAAACGAGATACCCTCCTAGAACCCGTCTATATGTGGAATACAAGACATAAAAAGAGTAAAGGTAACAGCTTTTTACTTTTAGGGGATCGTCTGAAGAACAAAAAATTCTTCTTCAAGTCAAGGCGCGATCCAGCAATCCTCTTGTGCAAATTCCACGAGAGTTGGACGTCTAACCACTATAATCACAGTGTGTGATTATCTCTAATAGTAATCCACACAAAGGATACACTCAACACCAAAATTTTCTATGCTAGCAGAAAAATATGGCAGCTAGGGTTCTCTTGTTTTTAGCAAAATGAGAGGGAGAGAGAAGAAGAGAAAATCATGTGCCCTAGGGTTGGAGTTGTTTTCGAGTGTTGGTCCCCCAGCTAGGGTTTCGTGTGTATCCCTTATATCACACGAAATATCCTGCTATAATTGAAAATTCTAATCCTACGAGAATTCCCTAATTATAATTGAAAACATCAAGTTCTCACAATTACAACTTAGACCACAAATTATAATTAATTGTAATTTGTCCAAAATAACTTTTTTTCTCTCAATCAACCCCACTATATTATCAAATAACATATTAAGTATATAATCCTCTATTGTGTGTGACCTATTAGGTTTCCCAATCAATTGGTAGAGAACATGAATCAATCCAAACGTCTTTGAGATTAATAATCCATAATTAATTAGAATTAATCCTATTAATTCTAATTAGGATTAGTTTATTAATTCATCAATTAATAAACCCATATTCCCATATCATGAGCGGTATCTAGCAACACATCATGACCAACTAAGAGTCCAAGAAGTCAAGTGGCTTGACATGAACCCTTCAATAACAAACATCAATGCAATTAACTCATTTCACCATATAATATCTCATTCAATTTGGAGTACGGAATTAGTGCCAACTCCCTCCATAAATAATTCTAGCCCGAATGCAATAGTACTTGTACCAGGAACCCACTACTTTAGATGTGTATCAATTGGAACTATTTCTAATACATAATTGCCTTGGTCAAGGACTTCTCGAGTAGTAATTTCTACAAATGGCCGTGAGATATTCGCCCCTACTATTAGAAGTAGTGAATTCTTTATTGACCCTCTCAACTACTTTCGTTTACCTCACAATGTACCCAATATCCATCATATAGGCAGCTGTCGATTGAGCTCCGGAGATTGGAATCAAAGTACAAAGCTCGGCAAATAAAGTACCTTGGAGATCTCAAGTCTAAGGATACTTGCACATTTGCTATATTGAGAATATATCACTGGTACTAAATAGTTATCCATGTGATTATCTCAAAGCTAGGCCATCAAATGAACTTGTTCCATTAACAAGCATCCATGTGTTAACTTTGAGTATCTCAATACTCACGATTATGAGAACCACCGCCTGATCAAATCAGGAAGTCTAACATATGCTAGTCTTGACGCATTAATGATGTCCTGTCTCATTAATATTATGACTAGGGACTATTTAAGTACTAACACCATCCAGTGTAGTAGGAATCACATATTATAATCTCTATCATAATTTCCTTAACATAGTGTTGTACTAGGAACCTTATCGAACAGGTATATTACTTAAAGTAAATAAAAGAAATTGTAAGATAAATAATGTCTTTTATTAAAATAAAATGTGTCATATATAATGTACAAGTAATTACCTCTAGGGCACAACACTAACATCAACCTTATCTAAATCAATAGAGATTATGTCCAAAAATACCTATTGACGAGACAAACTAAGAGCAAAGGTGACTTCTTGGAGATTAGTGGAGTTCACTTGAGAATAAGGGATGATTGGCCCTCCTTGATCCCTTGGTTCGAAGGTTACATGAAATTGGGGTAAATCAGTACCTTTTGTTCGATATTTAGGAGAAAAAGATTAGAGGAATTAAATAAAAGTTGAAGGAGGTTGAAGAGTTACTTACCTTAGGTTTAGTTTTTTATTTTGGTGAGGTTTGTAATTGTGATGGCCAAATTCTTAGAGAGGGTTGGCGGCTAGATTTGTCGTGTGGAGAAGGGGATTACAGTTTGATAGATAGCTGATTTGATGAGAAGAATTGGTTAGCTTTCAGTGTTTTGTAGTTTAGAAGAAGTTCACCATGTTTTGGACTCTTGAACATAACAAGGAAAAATTACAGCTTTTTACCTATTCTTGCTTGGCCAAATTAAGCAATGAATAGAAGAAGTTTGTGACTAGTTTTTGGTTGTTGATGTGGCCGAAATAAAGAGAGGAAAAGGAGATGAAAGTAGGCAGGTTTCAGCCTTGCTCTTGGATGAAATTGAGAGATGAAAAATGAGGTCTTTTGTGCTGTTGATTTTGGCTAAAACTCGAGAAGAGTTTAAGAGCAACTAGGGTTGGAATTTTCATGCATATGTGTGTGTATATATTGTGGCCAAAACAGGGGTGAAAAGAAAGGAAAAAAATCTAATTTTTAATTTGCTAAATTAACTTTGACTAAAAATATTGTCATCTCTTTTACCAGAGTTCACCTTTCGTAGGTGGTCACCTGCCAGAAGACTTACTCTAACTCTCCAAGACTAATACCACTAGTCTATCCCCACTAAGTACTCAATGCTCACTATTAGGTGCAGAATCATCAACTTTTTTCACAAACTGATTACCTTGACTTTGCAAAACGTGGTTTTCACATCAAGATTTTCAAAACATTTTTATCATAAAGGAAAAATAACCGTTTCAGTTAAAAGTTTTGATTTGACAACAGAGTCTAGAGGTTAAAATATCCACATTCTCAATCTAAGTATCGTAATTCAACAGGAATGTTTCCTCATCATTTCAATCCTAATGTCAATCATCATGTCAACATGATTACAATATTATTGTACAAAAGGCTTGCAAACTTGTACAATTTAGCAAAATAGCTATGCATGGACTTACTTGAATAATCCAAATAATCAACCAAAGCTAATGCTTGCCCTCACATCAAATTTTTTCCTTATCTAAAATCAATGATTCTATAATTAGAATCCATATATTATATCCACTATCATTTCATGCAACATAAATCCCATGATCTCATTATTCACCTAAATCATCCATGGCATCTAGACAGATTTACTTATTAAATCACATCTCTAACTTTCCCTTCTCATGCTGCTCATTATTAAGCATGCATAAAATCAAATCAGGTCATCAATAAGATAACTTCAATATTCAACTACTATTAATCCCATATAATAACCCTATTTCCATCCAAAGATCTCATCTTTAGCTAACATGCAATAGATCACGGTCATTATAGCAATATATAACCATATTTTACTCCATATATGTCTAGATCAAATATTGCACCATCAAACTCATCAATTTCATCTATTCATGCTTGTCATGCATAACATTATTACAATAAAATCAATCTTATCTAAGTCAATATAAATTGTATCCAAAAATACCTCTTGACA
The DNA here is from genome assembly GCA_026120185.1 of Voacanga thouarsii. Taxonomy (NCBI): domain Eukaryota; kingdom Viridiplantae; phylum Streptophyta; class Magnoliopsida; order Gentianales; family Apocynaceae; genus Voacanga; species Voacanga thouarsii. The sequence goes on along the minus strand of JANUWF010000316.1, from coordinate 35,868 downwards.
AGACAAACTAAGAGCAAAGGTGACTTCTTTGAGCTTAGTGGAGTTCACTTGAGAATAAGGGATGATTGGCTCTCCTTGATCCCTTGGTTCGAAGGTTACATGAAATTGGGGTAAATTAGTACCCTTTTGTTCACTATTTAGGAGAAAAAGATGAGAGGAATTGAATAAAAGTCGATGGAGGTTGAAGAGTTGCTTACCTTAGATTTAGTTTTCGATTTTGGTGAGGTTTGTAGTTGTGATGGCCAAATTCTTGGAGAGGGTTGGCGGCTAGATTTTTTGTGTGGAGAAGGGGATTAGGGTTTGATAGATAGCTGATTTGATGAGAAGAATTGGTTAGCTTTCGGTGTTTTGTAGTTTAGAAGAAGTTCACCATGGTTTGGACTCTTGAACACAACAAGGAAAAATGACAGCTTTTTGCTTATTCCTGCTTGGCCGAATTAAGCAATGAATAGAAGAAGTTTGTGACTGGTTTTTGGCTGTTGATATGGCCAAAATAAAGAGAGGAAAAGGAGAAGAAAGTAGGCTGGTTTCGGCCTTGCTGTTGAACGACATTTAGAGATGAAAAATGAGGTCTTTCGTGCTGTTAATTTTGGCTAAGACCCGAGAAGAGTTTAAGAGCAACTAGGGTTAGAATTTTCAACCCTGTGTGTGTGTGTGTGTGTGTGTGTGTGTGTGTGTGTGTGTGTGTATTGTGGCTGAAACAAGGGTGAAAAGAAAGGAGAAATTCTGGTTTTTAATTTGCTAAATTAACTTTGACTAAATAATATTGTCATCTCTTTGAGCAAAGTTCACCTTTCGGAGGTGGCCACCTACCAGACGACTTACTCTAACTCTCCGAGACTAGTACCACTAGCCTATCCTCACTAAGTACTCAACGCTCACCATTAGGTGCAGAATCATTTCCATTTTTCACAATCTTTGATTACCTTGACTTTGTAAAACGTGGTTTTCACATCAAGCTTTTCAAAACATTTTGATCATAAAGGAAAGAAAACCGTTTCAGTTAAAAGTTGAGATTTGACAAAAGCTTTTAGTGATTAAAATATCCACGTTCTCAATCCAAGTATCGTAATTCAACAAGAATGTTTCCTCATCATTTCAATCATCATGTCAATCATCATGCCGACATCATTACAATATGATTGTACAAAAGACTTGCAAGCATGTATGATTTAGCAAAATAGTTATGCAAGGACTTATTTGAATAATCCAAATAATCAACCAAAGCCAATGCTTGCCCTCCTTCACTTCAAACTTCTTCCTTATCTAAAATTAGTGATTCTACAATTAGAATCTAAATATTATGTCCACTATCATTTCATGCAACATGAACCTCATGATCTCTTTAATCACCTAAATCATCCATGACATCTAGATGGATTAATTCATTAAATCATATCTTTAACTTTCCCTTATCATGCTACTCATCATTAAGCATGGATATAATTAAATCAAATCATCAATATGATAATTCCATTATTTAACTACCGTTAATCCTATATAATAACCTTATTTGCATAAAAAGATCTCTTCTTTAACCAACATGCAGTAGATCTAGGTCATCATAACAAAATATTTCCATATTTTACTCCATATACGCCTGGATCAAATATTGCACCATCAAACTCATCAATCTCATCTATTCATACTTTTCATGCTAAACATCATGCATAACATCATTACCATAAAATCGACCTTATTTAAATCAGTAAAGATTGATTCTAAAAATACCTCTTGATGGGAGAAACTAGGAGTAAAGGTAACTTCTAGGTGATTGGTGGAGTTCACTTGAGAGGAAGGGATGATTGGCTCTCCTTGATCCCTTGGTTCGAAGGTCACACAAAATAGGGGTAAATCAGTCCCCATTTGACCTGAGACTTAGGAGAAAAAAATGAGAAGAATTGAATAAAAGTTAATGGAGGTTGAAAAGTTGCTTACCTTGGGGTTAGCTTTCGATTTGGTGACGTTTGGAGTTGTGATGAGTGAATTTTTGGAGAGGGTTGGCACCTGGATTTTTCATGTAGAAGAGGAGTTTAGGGTTTGATAGATAGCTGATTTGATGAGAATAATTGGTTAGGTTTTGGTGTTTTGTTGTTTAGAAAAAGTTCACCTTATTTTGGAATCTTGAACACAACAAGGAAAAATGATAGCTTTTTGCCTATTCTTGCTTGACCGAATTATGCAATGAATAGATGAAGTTTGTGGCTGGTTTTTGGGTTTTGATGTGGCTGAAATAATGAGAGGAAAGGAGAAGAAAGTAGGCTGATTTTTAGTCTTGTTCTTGTACGAAAATAGAAGAAAAATGACGTCTTTTTGTGTTGTTGTTTTTTTCTAAAACAAGAGAGAGTTTGGGAGCATTTAGGGTAGATGATTTTCATGTGTGTGTATGTGTGTATTGACCGAAATTATGAAGAGAAGAGAAGAGTTTCTGGTGTTGTTTTGCTAAAATAAAACTTGATTGGTCAAAACTACTTGGGATAGGTTTATCCTATATTTTAGAGAGTTTAAGTGAAACTAAATCACCCGCCAAGTGGCGGCTAGGGTATTCTTTTTTTCCAAAAATTTTAAGTGCGAAAAATAGGATATTAATCCAAGAATTTAATTTAATTAATACTCTAATTTATTCTAGGCAAAAATAGATAATTAAGGGATAATTATATTTGGAGATAAAATCTGATTTTTAGAAGATAAAAATGTAATATCCTTCTCTCCAGTTCCTTATTTTTAAAAATAGCATATTCCCAAGGGATATTTGCTTAAATTAAAAATTCAACATTATCTCTTTATTTCAAACTAAAATTCTTTAAAGAGAAATTAATTTGGGGAGACTTTTCTCCTATTAAAAATGGCAATTAAAATGTAGCTTCCAAGATAAATATTTCTATATTTTATTTCCTTAATAAATCCTTTAGATTATAGCTTTGAAAATTTCAGATTTTGAAATATTTAAATTCTTAAAAGATTGAGATAAAATATTAACCTAGAAAATAATAGGAATTTAATTTGCTTTAATTCTTTTTATCAAAACCCCAAAATAATCACATTCCTACATTTTAGGAATTGAGAAACCAAGGTGGCGGCTAACCCTAGGATTTTCGGCCATAAGTGAGAAAAATTGGGAAAAAGGAAATAAATTAGGGAAAAGAAAGAAAAGACTTGCAAGAGTTGGGATTTGATGAACTCAAGTCTCCAAGAATTGAACACCAAACTTTAACCACTAAGTCACAACAACTCTTGTTTCAATATTCTTCAAATAAATTCCTTTAACTCTTACGTAACTCCCTTCATTTCTTTTCTATTAAATACTACTCAACAAGAACAAAAGCTTACCTCCTCATCTAACACAACTATATCCAAATAAATAAACTCATGTAATATGAAACACATAAATCACATGTACCTCATAAAAATAGTTCAAATTTTATTGAATACAATATAAGATGCTATGCAATGCATGACTTTTCCCCATGAACTAATGCTAGTTTAAATCGGGGTACTACATACAGAGTCTCAAAACAAAGAATGACAGAATATTATCTCTCATCAAAACAACTAAAATGTAAAGTACAAGATTTTGAACTCTAGCTTCGACCTTATCAATAGTGCTGACGACCTGAAAACATGTATTAATAATATGAGAAATAAATTTCCCAGAAATTCAAGTGTGTGAGAGTATTCATTTGAAATTTTGTGATACGCATTTTGAAATACCAAAAGTGCAATTGCAATCATAATTAATAGTTTTAAATACAAGAGTGGCGTTTTCAATTTGCATTCTAAATAAATAAGTTTATTTCAATGAAATCAACCACTCAACAATAAATGGACTATGAAACCCTACATCATAGCCCTGAGTCATGAAATCCTGCATCATAACTGTGTATTGTGAAATCCTGCATCAAAGTACAGTGGATGATCGGCCCAGCAAGTGGGGATACTTCTCCTTCTCCCAAACCCTTCTAACTTACCGGTTATCTATTCAAGAGAAATACAATCCCACTTGGAATTAGTTGCTTGCTCAGACTGGCCTGACTGCTAACCATTGTTGCCTAACAAAAAATGAGTTCACCTCCCAGCGGTGGCCACCTACTGAAAAGCTAGCTCGCTCTTTCTTAAACTAGTATTAGCCTACCCTTATTGAGTACTCAATGATTGTTACCTCAAGGAAACACATTACTAGCATGTAGAAATTAAAATAGTGTCAACATGGCTAGATGTACTTGTTTAGAGCACTTTATGTAAAAATCACGTGTGTTGCTTTAAAAGCCTTTTGTTTAAAGAAGTGGCATGTGAGTTGGAGTTAACCCAGAAATCTAGCCTTGCTGAACAATTTAATAAAACCCATGTTTCCAATAGCAAAATGTAATGCTTGACAATCTTGCAATTGCTATATTTCAGAAATAGTTTTAATGCAAGAACTTACCTTGGTATAACAATTTAATTTTTTAATCCCAATAGGTGGATCCTTGCCCTTCACAACCTTCCAAAAGTCTAAAAATTATAAAATAAATAAGTCACAACCTACTCCTAGTATTCAAGGAAGTAATATTCCTTATATAATTAATTCTCCATGCATATATAACAAGCAAAAGTTCAAATAAATCCTTGTCCAAACCTTTACTATGTCCGTAATTGTCAATAATTATAATTCTTATACATATAGAAGTATACAAATTAGTAATAGAGAGTTTCCTTAAAAATTGTTAGGTTGATCCCATATTCCAGCATTTGTCTCACTTTTCTTAAGAGTAAAATTTTATGCAAACACCTCAGATAAACCTCAATTTTTACAGAGGCATACCTAAACTCACCTAGAATAGAATATAAGTGGCTTTGGAAAAAACCAAACTTTATTAGCACTCAGAAAATTAGTTTTTTGCTACAAGAGTATTCTGCCAAAAACAGACCAGCATGAAATAAAAATTCGTAATTTTAAATTCCCACATCAGAAAATTCTGAAATTTTATAGTTAGCTCTACACACATAAAGCTATTTTTCTCAGTTTTCATATTTCCCAAATTCGGACTTTTTCACACTGAAATAATAGCATCAATCTGACTGTACAATAGAAACATGGTATTCTGTTCCTTTAGTTTTTTTTGAAAATTGCCGGCTTTTATCCCAAGGTTTTCTTGCTTGATTTCTAACATAAAATATATTTTAAACATGTCCAAATTATAATATCAAAAGGCCTTACCATAATAAATTATTTTTCTATTTTATTTTGCCTTGAATCCTATAACTAGCATATTATCACAAAATTTCCAACTTTCAAGGATAAAGGGTAAAAGTGCTTTCTTTTATAAAATCTTTTGAAAGGTGGTTTCTTTTTTTTTTTTTTTTAATATATGTCTAAGCATGTTTAGATGATAATCATAAATTTTCAATCAAGGAATACATTTTACAATTTTTAAAACCTAAGACCCTAATTTTTCATGTATAATGGTGGCAATAAGAAAATTAAGGAAAAGAAATGAATTTGGTCATTACCTCTTATTATGTCTAATTCAAACAATCTTAGAGGGAAGAGTGGGTGTCTCCTAGCTTTTGTTACCACCAAGAACATCAAGGAATCGATCCAAGAATGGTGCTCCAAAGTTGTGATTTTGTGCGTAAGCAATAAAATAATTAAATTTTGGCAAAAGTGGGAGGGGATTTCGTGTAGTCAAGGGGAGAGAGTGTGTGGGATGGCTGCTAGGGATTTTTAGTGCTCAAAAATCTGATTCAGATAGGCTTTTATAAGTGAATCATATTAAGTTTAGAAAATAGAAGAAAATTGACAAGAATTAAGGAAAATCCTTTTTCCCCCTAGGTTTTAACTATAAAAAACCTCCTTTAATTAATTCTTCATAATCCTAGAGGGTTTGGCAAGTTATGTGCCTGCAAAAGGAGAGGAAATATGAAAATAATATTGTCCAATTTTTCCCCCCTAAGCACTAAAGGATTAGAAATAATAAATCCCCTTCAAGTTAATTTTCCAAATACACAAGAATTAGGTTTTCCCCTTTTGCCTACCCATAAGTGGCAGCTACTCGGCTTCTAGAATCCTAATGATTCTCTCAAAATATTCTTCTAGTTAGAATAACTATTTAAATTAAAGAAATTTAATTTCTCTCCAAATAAATTAAAATAAAATAAGAGAAAAGTCTAGCTAGTCTAATATTTAAATATTTTCTAAAATTAATACATCAGCAAATAAATAAAACAAACATATAATGAGTATTTAATAAATATATAGCTAATACACAAATATTATATGTGTGTGTGTGTGTGTGTGTGTGTGTAATTATTTAAAAACTAGTAAATAGTTACCTAAACTATTTTAGTTAATCTCTATCCAATAATTAAATACACAATTTAGAGTTAGCTACATTTTCTTTTATGTGTGTGTGTGTCCTTAATTAATTGTTTTATATTAGAATATTCTATTTATCATTATTTCATATAGCAATTTCTCAAACATCCCTAAGCACAACAATTCTTCCACAATCATACTCAAACAATTTCATTCATGCCATACCAAATATGTCTATATGCAAAAATAGTCATGCTATTTGGTCCATATAGTCCCCTATTTCTAGGGGCATTTAAGGTGGGGCATCACATCATACGTAGGAGTAGATGTTTGGCAGGTCTTCCAGTCAGTACTATCCTAGAAAGTCATAGTTTAGACAAGTTTCGTATAGGCTACCAATCACTTGAATCCTATTACAACCACAGCTTTCTTCTTTTTTAAGAAGAAAATATAAGAAGCATGTGATTGTAAACTCTAATTTTATTTTGTTTTTTGCAATGTTTGTGTGATACACAATCCTACACAAAGGAAGCAGTGCTGCTTGTTTATCAGAAGAAAACAATTGCCCAACTTCTGAGAAGAGACAGCACCACCTAATTCACATGAAGCAGTGCTACCTGGTCTCCACTGTTTAAAAGACTAAATTTACTAGGTGTTGGCGATGCCGTTTGGAGTGATCCTAGTGGCGCCGTCTGGTGTTTAAATTGCAATATTTTTTTTTCCAAGTGGTGCCACCTAGTAACAAAGCAGGGGTGCTTGACATCGCATAATATCCTTGTTTTGGCGAATTTTGATACTTAGGCAAGGGGAAACTATAAATACCCATTTCTAAACCCTAAATAGAGAGCCTAAAAGAGAAAGTTGTGAATGGGTAGTGCAACCATCTCATGTAGGTGTTTCCCCAACTCTCAACATATTATAAAACTTTTGTTCTTCCACAATAGAGGGGTTTTCAACATTTTCCGCTGATGGACGATTAGGGGGAAAGTTAGGACCTTCTACATCTAAAACCATTTTTCAAAATGGATTTCCTATATATGACTCGACATCTAGGATTGAGATAGACACATTTGATGTGTACTCATATACCTCACCATGACACATGTCCATAGGTAATAATTAACCACCAATCCAAACTTTCATAGGAGGAGCTTAACTTGCACTGGGTTTAAATATTTTCTATTCTTGTACTCTGCATAAATCCAGACTTCCAAGTGCTTAACTTGCACTAGGTTTAAATATTTTCTATTCTTGTACTTTACATAAATCTAGACTTCCACAAATGGGGCTTAACTTTCATTAGGGTTGATGTTGCATTTGACAAAGGCAAATGCCAAAAAGTCTTTAGCTCCTTCCTCAAATTCAATAGTAATTCCTTTTTCACTCGAAGAATGTCTTCTATACATCCAACTAGATCCTCATGATATCTAAATGATAGAAATAATGGATAATTCACTAACTAAAATCATCCCTTGATGTATATTAGTAAAATTAAATTATTTTTTTCCCTTTAACCTCTATAGCTAACAAAAGCAAAAGTAAGTGTTTGTAGCTAGACTTGATGGATATTTTTACATTTAATATAAGGATTCTATGTTTACAAGCATGCTAATAGTACTTTATTTAGAAAAAATTTAATATAACATCTATATAATATTTTCCCACATACAAAGCATGAAAAATTTTCTTTATTTAGATAAAATGAATATAACTTCCATATAGTATTTTTCTTGCATACAAAGCATGAAAAAGTACTGTACTAGTCTCATTTAGGATATAGGGGAAAAAAATTCCCAATTATAGTAAGTTAATTAACATTTTGTAAATTCTGTGAAGAATTCAATTTCAGCTTAACTAGTAAACTTTTCTCTAATATGATATTGCATTTTTTATTTTTTATTTTTCACGCATCTAAGAGGGATGCATAGCTAACAATCTAGTAATTCTTGCACATGTCCATTTCCCTTGGGATGAATTATAAAATGTCCAATTTCCTTAATTTACAAAAGCAGGCCTTTAAATTATTACAATTGTATCATATTTTTAAGTTTGGTACCAAAAAAATTATAGGTTTATAGTTTAAAAAAAAAAATTGACAAAGTCTCTCTATGAATTCACCATTTAATGTACAATAAGCCACCCCAAGATTTGATAATCATTAAATGTAAACAATAAGGATAGAACAATCAATGATATATAGTATAAAAATAACATAAGGGTAATCACCCATTACCTAGGAGGAATGATCACCCATCACCCATCACTCACAGGAATGATCACCCACGAGTGATGTTCCCTTGAAATAGGTTGAAATCTTGTATAAAATGAGTAATTTTAAGAGATTTTAGGTGAGTTTTGAAGAAGAAAATAAAGGGAAAACGGTTAGAAATGGTGTCAGTTAGCATTTGTTGTGAAATGTAGAGTTTCTGCACTCTTTGAGGGTTTTAAAGAGTTAGGTAAATATATTCACATGAAAGTCTCTTAGTTTAGAAATTTACAATTTGGCCCTACAACTTTATTTTGACACGATAAATCAATTCAAGACAAGTTGAAGATGTCAATACTGAACTAAAATCCCAAGAATTTTTTGAAGTTTATGGACTTTAAATATCTCCTCCCTCCATAACTGTTAGAATTATTTTTCCTGACATAATCTTCCAAAAATAGTAATTTCCACAAAAACAGTGTTTAACTCAAAATATTCAAACAAGAACTTCCAACCTAAACTTCTTAGTGCTGAAAATCATTTGATATCATTTTAGAAGGGTTTGGAATAGTGAAGGTAAAATGTTCATTTTTCTCAAAAATAGATAATTGAGTCTAAACCTTTTAAAAATTATTTTTCTAGCACAGTACTATTCCTTAAACCATTTCACATATCATAAGTTACCGAAGGAACTAATGGAACATAATTTTAAAATAAAATAAAGTAAGAGAATCAAATTACTAGTAAAAAGAGTTAGCATTACAAGGAGTACAACAAACGGTAAAGAACTTTCTGTCCCAAGAATGTTTATATAGTATAAATCCACATTTAGTTCATAAAACATCCTAAATATCTTGCCATTGCAAAAACCATAGTCTCCAACACCTATTGTAGAAAACTAGGTGTCACACTTCTAATCGACAAGAATACATTACAAAGTTGAAATCTTTTATTTCCCAACTAAAGCAAGAAGATCGCAAAAATGGTAAGTCATTCTCTTTAGATATTTGTTAGCCTCCTTTGACTTAACAACAAAACCAAATTAGAGGAACCAGATGCCAAAATACAAAATGTTCACAATCACTGAACACTACAAAAACATTGTAGTAGGTTATTGTTTGATGTACACTATTCATTATATTAGGTAATCTATAGTAAAAAAATCTGATACTGTTTGTAGGGCTGTCAATGAATCGGTATATTTGGACTCAACTTGGTCCAAAATCCGTTTATTTTGGGTCTATTATAGTTGTTTTCTTACCTGACCTGGTCTGAACCCATTTAGCCTATATAATTGCGTCCCAGTGTGGAACTATAATATCTGTACCTATTTGCTTGATTAATTGATTAATTTAAATATTATAATATATATATATATATATATATAATCTATATTATATTATATCAAGAGGGATTATGGCGCGCTACTAATTGACCTCTCCCAAAATTTCAAGTTTGTAAACTATTTCTTCTTATGCATTTGTTCTTGAATAGCAAACTCACTATTTAAAAGCATACCTCTATCCAACAAATATCTACATCCTTCCTATGTTTATGTCTTCTGCTTTTATTGGTTAAACTTGTCTAGCATGCTACTAAATTAGAGTTTTTGAGACTTTTTTATATGCCTTGTAAAAAGTTCAGTGCTAGTATTTTTTTTTCCATACTTGCATGTGAGATTTATAATTAATTTTTTCCCACTCTTTCCTATGACATAGGGGAGCATGTTACACAGGAAAGTTACCTCGACTCAGACCCGATACCCATGCTTGGGTATGGGTCGCTTTATACCATACCCAACGGGTATTCAAGTTGGGTCCGGTACCATATTTTGCTAATCGGTTTCGATTTAAGGATAGGGCAATCCAAACCCGTTCTGATCGTTTGCATCCCTAACTATTTGATACCGTAGTAATTCAAAAATATTTCTATAAACACCCCATATCCTTCGCTTGTAACACACAAGAGTTTACAAGCTATTTTCCACACAGAGATTCTTTTTCTCTTTAGAAACTCTCCTAATTTTGGAACAATCTGTCAGACTTTCCAAACCTTCTTTTGGTGAGTTCTCTTTGTATTCCATTATTAGATATGAATAAATAAATTGCGGTTTTATTTGCTTCTGGTTTGCTAAACTGCATTCATTTTCAATTTCAGTTATTTAATTTTTATTTACTATTTATTTTAATATGCATGGTCGGCCATGCCACCTTAACCCTCCCACTAGAGGTCATCTACGGTTACCCTCTCTCCCTCTTCCTAACTCTTAGTGACCTCCTCTTTCTAACTCTAATATTAAAAAAGTTACTGTCAAGGCATAGATATATTCTTCCTAACTCGAATCAACGGGAATTATTTCCAAAATTTCAACCTTATTATTTCGATATTTTGGTCCTCAAGCTCAGTCTCTCAAAAATGGCATCTCCAACTACCAGCAAGTCCAGCACAATGCAAGATAAACATGGATTTGCTTCAGAAAATTTTCTCCTATCGAACTTATGCAAGATATTTCTTATTTCAGGTCTTCTCTTTTTTATTGTTATTGTATTGTTTTTCAGTGATCCCAGTCGCCCAGCTTCTACATTCTTCTCAATTTCTCCATCAAAAATAACAAAATTTCCATGTTTAGAATCGACAAGTTCCTCTGTTGTTAATGATGATTCCCCTCTTAATCTTAGCCACCTTGCTTTTGGACTTCAAGGTTCTGAGAGTACATATCACCATAGAAAACACTACCTTGAAGCATGGTGGAGACCGAATATAACTCGTGGATATGTATACCTGGAGAAGGCTCCAACAGGAGACCTCCTTCCCTGGTCACCAAAGTCTCCTCCTTATAGAGTAAATGATGATCTTCGCAAGTTAGTTCAAGAGATCAAACCAAGATCTCCCTTGATGCCGCGAATGGTACATGGGATTTTGGAGTTGTTTCGCGAAGAACAGGAAGGGCTTCGATGGTTAATCATGGGGGATGATGATACTGTATTCTTTGTTGATAATTTAGTTGATGTGCTTTCCATGTATGATCACAGAAAGTACTACTACATTGGTTATCCATCAGAATCTCTTCTGTCAAATTTCTGGTTCAATTTTAACCAAGCATTTGGTGGTGGAGGGATCATTCTTAGTTATCCATTGGTAAAAGCTCTAGTGAGAGATATGGATCGTTGTCTCAGGACATATTTTAGTCTTTCTGCTGATCTAATGACCATGGCATGTTTGGCTGATATTGGAGTTAATCTCACTCCTCACAAAGGGGTTCATCAGGTATAATATATTCTAAATTTGATGATTTCCTTGCTAGGAAAGGGAACTAAAGAGAGTTGCTAAAATGACCCCCAAAAAAAATGTTACTGATTTTTGGAGAAGCCGGAGATGTCCTGTCTATGTTATCGTTCAATATTTTGAGTACTTCTATGCATGTGTTATGTTTTGGCCCTTTTTCTAACTAAATCACAAGATTGATTCATTGAAATCCTGATTTGTAGATGGATTTACGAGGCCACTTATCGGGCTTTTTATCATCACACCCAAAAGAATTAGTCTTGTCCCTTCATCATTTTGATGTCTTGGAAGCACTCTTCCCCAAAATGGATCGTTTTGAATCGATAAGACGTCTAATGAAAGCAGGAAACATGGATCAATCTCGATTATTTCAGCAAACAATCTGCTACCATAGGCAAAAGAACTGGTCATTTTCTATTGCATGGGGCTACTCAACTCACATTTACGAAAATCATCTTCGTCGGAGTTGGCTACAAACTCCCATCGAAACTTTCCTGCCGTGGACAGGAAGTCGAAAGCCACCACATTTCATGTTTCAGACAAGAAGGCCTTTTGGTGATCCATGTGAAGCACCTCATGTGTTTTTCTTAGAATCGATTGAGAAAATTTCCTCAGGAAATGAAATTCTTACCATCTATTCTCGTTCTACTCCTCGTGGTTTGCCTGCCTGTGCTAGTACTGGTAACCATTCCGCGGAATACGTATCAAAGATTCACGTAATTTCTCTGGCAACAAAGCGTACTGAGGTCAGTTTTTGAACACTTATTTTGCTTTTCTACATGTTCACGTGATTTGATCCTCTTCAAGATTATGCCCAATTGGTAATTCTTAATTAAAAGTTCATAGGAAGAATATTTTAGTTATGATATAAATGGTCTATCCTCCGATTGAATTCTAGGTTTTCACTTCAATCTATGTCAAAAATTAACATAATTCTAGGAATATTTTTGGATATTTGGAATAGCATTATATATTTTCTCAACTAGGCAATTAATATTGAAGGAAATATTTTTTAAGAATCATTAGTAGCATTTATTATTCTTCTTCTTGTTGTTTTTTTATTTTTAAAGTGAAAGTTGAACTTTTGTATAACACATATGAACCTCTAACCCAATGTATTAGTTCTAATTCTTTAATCATATTCCGTATGTTTGAAATTTGAATATCTAATGTCTAAAGTATGAAGATTAAATTAAATATAATTCAAATTTAAACTATGATTTATTAATTTTTTTAATTAAATATAAAAACATAATAATAAATAAGTATTTAGATTTCACATATAAATATCTTTCATTTTATTTAAAATTTTATTATAAAATTTTAAATAAGAGTATGTTCGATAGAGTTGAATTTTTAAATTTTAAATTATAATTTCAAAATCTAAAGACTAAAATAATTAGAATTCATCTATTAATAATTTATTTTGTCTTACTTTAGTCTGAATTTTTTCCTACCTTTAATAATTCATTAACTATTATTTCACTAATAAATTAGGTATAAGGTTCAAGCATTGTTCGGAAAAAATTATTTTTTCATTTTTTATAGTTTAAATTATATTGTGTATAATAATATATAACTTTAATTTTTTTACGTCAATCATCATTTTAATTTTACTAAACTTTTTAAATATTCATGACAACAAAATTTTTTATATTTTACTAATAAATTTTCATCCCAACAACCAATTGATGGTTGCAATCTTGAAAAGAAGCAACGTGTTGGTCATGTACCATAATTCAAAAGGACTTAAACATCATTTCATTCGTTTACACCAAAAACACTTTTTCCTATGTGCTTCGACAATTGAATTCTCCAAAAACTCAATTTGCCTCCTTATTTCCTCCACTTTCTCCTCTCAACTCCTTAAAGCATTCTTGATTTCCCCAAGTTCTACTAGTAGGTCTCAAATTTTCCATCCATCTCTTCATCAACAAAGCTACACTAAGCACAACAAAAGTGATAAAATGATTAATGCTCCAAAACTTCTTGCCCTAAAAAAGGGTCCTGCTTCACCGCTTAACGTGAAGCAACATAATCTTTTCAACTTGTTTCGTCATAAAGCACCCTTCCAGTCCACACTTGCTACCCAAAATGCATCACAATACCGTCAATCACTTCTTTCTTCCTTATTACAGTTTTCGATCCCATTTGAAGCTATAATCAACTTAATAGGCATCTTCAAAATATATTATTTCCATGGTATGCAAGGTAAACAAATCAGCGATAGAGGATAAATCCAACTTGAACAACACCACGGTGGGATGAGAAGAGTTGCACGGTTGTGTGCCTCAGAGAGAGAGAGAGAGAGAGGATCACAAAATTTTGTAGGAGGTTTATTTTTATTTTTTTGGTATTCGAACTTTACTAGAGTTAGGAATACTAATTTGAATTTATCCATTATTTCGTATCCTAATACAACTTGGATTAAGTAGTAGTAATCATTATCCTACGTGGATGTTTATCAATATTAGCTAGTTTTGAGGTCCTATGTGTTGAGTTTTGTTAAGAGTATTGATATGTAGTCTCAAAAAATTAGACTGAAATATAGATTACTTGTTGGATTTTCATTAATTTGTAGGTTTTGGATTTGTAAGTTATTAAGAGTCCTATTTTTGTATAACCATCTATTTTGATCAAGTTAATAATGATTGCTCTTTTTTGCTCATTGCTGTAGGCCACATTGTCCAAACCCCATTAGATTCTCGTGTCTTATTTATCTTACTTCTCATACTTTATTGATAGATAATCTATTTACTACCAAAACTCGTGTTACTTGCTAATAAGTGGTATTAAAAGCCTATATATGGCATACTACAAAATTTTACCACTTCGAAGAAAACTAACAGGAGCTAACAAGCAAAGAGTAAGAATTAGAGCTTTTTAGTGATAGGACAAGTCAAGCCTACTAGTAGCCAGTATTCAAACTAGGGCTAAAACTCTTTCTTTCAGACTTGAATTTAGAGCCAAGTCAATCAAAGGTTAATTAGAGCCAGATCAATTAGTGCTAGATTTATCAAAGCCAAGTCAATCCAAGTAAGATCTGTTACAGCAATATCGATCCAACCCATGTCTATGTACCTGGTTGTATTTGTAAGAGTTAGTGTTTTTGGTTGATTTCTTGCAAATTATGATACAAATAAAATTGCTTGTGGTGGTTACTGCTAGTCTAAATCATGGATAGAAGAGAGTTGCAGTAAGATTTGTAACGGTCAACGTAAAATATAGTTGCATCCACGATATGACCCAAACTATTAACTTCATAGGGAGGCATTCCCTACATATTAACATGCTACACTTTCTAGACCCGTGTGTAGTGATAAATGTGCTTCAGTTGCTAGGTCATTGCTCAAAAGTAACGCGTCGTGTTGGTCCCCAAGTATAGTGTTAAATATGCAAGGATACAAAGTAAAAAAGCTAGTTTATAGTAATAGGATCCATTTAGATTCTTAGAAATTAGTTGGGATTATGAAGAGAAGAAAGATTTAACATTTTGTATCTTCAGGAAACTAAATAGGTGGGTGAGAATTAAGAGTAGGTATTCAAGTAGAGTTAAGAATAGAAATAGAGTTGGGATAATTATTGACTGTAAATTCATTGATAATGTGGTTGAAGTGTAGAGGAAAAATAATAGGATTTTGAGTATAAAGATCATGATTGGCTATAAGATTGCTATTGCTATCAGCATATATGCACCACAAGTGGGATTTGGTGATTTAGTTAGACAATAGTTTTGGGAAGTTTTAGAGTAGGTGGTATGAAATATATCTTGTGTGGAGAAGCTTTTCATTAGTGGTGATCTGAATGGATAGATGGGTTTTGATTGGAGTAGGTTTAAGAGTGTCTATGGAGGTCACGGATTTGGAAATCGAAATAAGGTAGGAACTGCTATTCTTAACCTTGCCTTAACTTATGATTTGACTACAAAAAACGCTGAAGGTCGTGGAAAAATAAAATACACAGCGGAAACATGCAATTTAAAAATTTTTCCCGTTCCATAGTCCAAGAATACTTACTTTTAGGGGGCTTAGGTTGAACAACTAAAGGGATTGGGTTTGATGGAATGTCTTAGTTTGTCATGATCACTTGTTCTGCAAGAATCTTAGCTAAGCATTGACTTTTTTGCATCAAACACGCACACCAAGATTATTAGCTTTTAATATTTCAAAGTATTCTTGAACCTCCAATGGACTATCAACCGGTGAAAGTAGAATTAGAGTGATCAATTATGGAAGAACAAGGAAGAGCTATCTCCTTGAGGGAAAGAAACCAAGAAGAACGGTGGCTTGGGAGAATCTTCTGTTTTTCTTGTTCCTAAGTGAATAGTTCTTCCACGCACTGCATGAAACAAACAGCTCTCCTAATTGTACTTTATACAGCCTCAGCCTCAACCTCAGCCTCTTTTTTTTTCCCCACTCCCTTAGCCCTAGCGAGATAGGTTTTTCCTTAATAAGCCTAAGAATGATTAAACAACTCTTTTATTAATTAATTAATCCATTTGGACCCAATATAAAATTACTTAAGGTAATTAATTAATAAACTAATTTAATTAAATTAACCCTAATAAATTATTCTAGCTCAAATAGATAAATAATTAAACTCTTAGAATAATTCTTCCAATATTAATTTCACCCAATAAATCCATATAGTAAATTAAATTACTAAGGTTACTTGAGCTACTTTGGGAACGAAATGACATACTCCATCCGTTTCATATTATTTGGCCTTTTGGTCATTTGCACATAGATTAAGAATGTTGAAAACAATAAATATTTTTTAGTTATGTTCCCAAATTTACTCTTAATAAATATAAGGATGAGTAATCATTTATGAAGTTTTTAATCCTTTCATTAAATATAGTTTGACTAAACTTAAGGGTAATATTGGAAAACATTAATCATTAATGTATAAAAATGTGTAAAAAACCAAATATTATGAAACAAAATACAAAGGCTAAAGGGCCAAATAATATAAAATGGAGGAAGCATTATTCTCGACTACAAAAATGACCAAAATACCCCAACTAACAAATAGTTGTTTATTATTTTAAATATTTCATTTATCACCATGCGAAAATGTTGACATCAAGAATAATATTGCAAGTGTATTGTCTCCAACCTATAGCTATAATGATGAAAATACCTCTCTATGTAACACCCATCATTGAGATAGGAAAAATGTGCTAACACGTTTCTCAATGACATCTACCATCCTTTGATATTTAATCCGATAATCCGTGACTTATAGTGTGTACCCACTTATCTCTGGGAGCTACCCAAAAAGTAAAAATTAAGTAACATTCCTAGGGCTCTGGATTATTTAGATTATCTTGACAATCACAATGGGGTGATAATATCTTTAGTAAGTGAAGTATAGAAACTTATTGTACAAGTCCATCTTAATTAACTAGAGTCATACACCCAATGCACAAATTTATTAGCCTTGCGTTAAGACCTCACCCATTATACATCAAAGTTCACAAGTCTAGCTTCGCTAGACTATCAACTTATATTCAAGTCTAAGGATACTCGTTCACGCAGTAGCAATAATAGACCAATCTTTATTTATTATAATACTTTTATAAAGATTACTATCATGTGGTCTAGTTCACATATTCTAAATATGCTTATAGTGTTAGAAACTATAGAGTAATAATCTAAATATTGATGAAGTGCCCAACCTCATCGATCAATGAAGAATGTTTTAGCTTGCATGTTAGTAGCCTAAGATCTACACTTTACTGTGACTGCACGACCTAATCACGTAGATCATTTACTAACACACTTGAATCTTAATATGCAAATATATATGTAAACAAACAACTGTTAATGAATGAAATATTTTATTACTTTTCAAAATAGTCTATTTTACGCATACATTCCAACAAACACTTGGCTCAAGAAGAGAGATTCTCACTTAGCGATTTTCAAAAGTAAGTTAAATACCAGTTAGATAGACCTTTTTTATTATAAGAAGTAGGTTAAAAATTGGTTGCATGGATTATAAAGTTATTCCTAGCGAGAATATGGTTAGCAACACGAGCTGTTTGTCCATGATTTTTATTTCAAGAAAAAAGTTAAGCAAATGAGTCATTAGATTGACCCTAGGATTAAGTGGTGAAACTATAGGGAGATGAAAGAATATCATTTATCGATAAGGTAGTTTAGATGAATGATTGATCTTCTAATATAGATTCGGATTCTATGTGGAGAAAGATGGCTCAAGGAATTAGGACAGTGGCTAAGGAAGTTCTAGTGAATCTGAAGGAAGAGTGCCACTAAATAAAGACTTGCTGTGGTAGACTAACAGTAAGAGAAGTTGTAAAGAACATAAAAGAATAGAATAAGAACTTAGGGAAGTGTAGAAGTGTCGAGAATTTTGAGAAGTATAAAGTCACGAGAAGAGAAGTAAAATAAGCTATTAGAAAAGTAAGATCCATAGTTTTCAAAGATTTATATGAAAAGCTGGATGCTAAAGATGGGGAGAAGAATATATCTAAACTTGCTCGGTTAAAGGAGAAGAAGACTAGAGATATTAGTATAGTGAAATATGTGAAGGACAATAACCACAGAGTTCTTGTTAGAGACGAGGAAATGAAGGAGAGATAGAGGTCCTATTTTGACAGGTTATTTAACAAGAATCAAAATCGACTTCAAGATGTGAGTGACTGTGTGATTCTGAACAAAAAGGTTGATCGTGATTTATTCCTTGAATTTAGAAGTATAAAGTTCAAGTAAAAAGATGAAACCGAAGAAGACAGTGGGACCAGATGGCATATCGGTTGAGGTTTTGAAGTGTTAGGACAGATAGCTAACAAAATATGCAGAGTTAATAAGATACCTAAAGAGTAGAGGAACTCTTTGATTCCTTTATACAAAGGGGATATTCAAGATTGTGCCAATTACTGTAGAATTAAACTTATGAGTCATATTATTGGATTTTGATTATGAAATATCAAATAATGTGCATTGGGAATTAAAACAAAATCCACGCAATATGATCACTTGCATGTAATTAAATAGGTCAAGGGAGAGGAGAAAATTCCATTATCTAAAGAACATAACTTTTAAAATTTTTCTCCTACGAAATTCTCAGAAATTTGTCCAAGCCTTGCACCACCCAAAATTTCAAGTGTAGGAATTTCTTTAATTGTATCCACATGAAGAACTATAATCTTTTGGCACCAAGTACTGGGGTTACTTTAGTTTAACAGTGTGGGTTTTCTTTTGTTTTCACAGAGAAGATGAAGAAGGGTATATGTTAATTGCCCCTACTAAAGTCGTTGTCCAATAATACACACACACACACACACACACACACACACACACACATTTTAGAACAGAACGCCTCGTGCAAAACCCTTGAAATAATTCTAATGGCATTTGGAATTCTAAATTGCAATTAAGCCCCCAGGTTTTCAACATCACAATTTAACCCTAACAAATTATAACTACTTATAATTTGCCCATAAAATTATTTCTCCTTACAAAATAATCCTAAAATTTTATCATATAACATCTTAAGTACCAATTCCTCTATTCTGTGTAACCTATTAAGTTTTCTGATTAGTTAGTAGCAAAATACGAATTTCTTTTAATCATTATAGAATTAATAATAATTTATAATTAGAATTAACTTATTAATTCATTAACTAATAAATTCATATTTAGCATATCATAAGCGACATCTAGGAATGCATCATACTATATCTTATTCGGTTTAGGTATGGAATTATTGCCAACTCCCTCTAGAATATAAGTAATTCTAACTCGAATTTATTAGTACTTGTTCTAGAATCTATTACTTAATATGTAATATAATTTGAAACTATTTTCAATACATAGTTGCCTTAACCAAGAACTTCTTCAGTAATGATTTTCTACAAGTAGGCATGAGATATACACCCTTACTATTAAGATTGATGAATTCTTTATTGACCCTCTCAACTATTTTTGTTTACTTTACATTGTACCTAATATCTATTCTATAGGTGGTCTTTGATAAGACTCTAAATATTAGAATCAAAGTATAATGCTCAGCAAACAAAGTACTTTGGAGATTTCAAGTCTAATGATACTTGCATATTTGCTATAATAAGATTCTATCACTGGCACTAAATAGATCTATGTGATTATCTCATAGCTAGGTCATCTAATGTATTTGTTCATGTAACAAGCATCTACGTGTTAATTTTGAGTATTACAATACCTATAGATTTGAGAATCACCATTTGATCCAATCAAGAAGTCTAACATATGCTAGTCTTGGTGCATTAATAATGTCCCGTCTCATTAATACTATAACTAGGGATGGTTTAAGCACAAGTACTACATAGTGTAGTAGGAATCTCACATCATGATCTCCATCACGATTTCCTTAACACTGTATATTGTGCCAGGGATTTTATCTATCAGTTTTACACACATACATATATGAAACACAAAATTTGAAAGATAAAGAGTGCTTTTATTAGATAAATATACAAAATACACTATACAAATGGATTGGTTCTACGGCATAACTCTAACATATACTATAAAAGTTTATGAGAGAGTGATTGAATACTAGTGAATGGGTATTGTAAAAATTTTAGATAATTAATTTGGTTTTATATTTGGCGTTCCACTATAGAAGCAATTCATTTATTATAGTAGATGGTTGAATATTATACGGAAAGAAAGATAGATTTGTATATGATATTTATTGATTTGGAGAAAGCCTATGATAAGGTGCCTAGAGAAGTACTTTATGGGTATTGGTAAAGAAAGTTATATTGTAGAAGTATATTACCCTTATTAAAGATATTGTATGATAGAGTGTGTGCGTGTAAGAAGCTGCATCGGAGTGACTGCAGAATCTACGCTTAGTCCTTTCTTCACACCCATTATGGATGAGTTGATTGGTGCTATACTAGAGGTTGTGCCATGAGGCATGCTAACAACATGTGGAAAACTAATTCAATTTGAAAAGATGTCTCTTTTTGCTTCGTATGTGTTAGCAGCCCAAGACTTCAATGGTTTGATCGACTAAAGAATAAGTTGTTTGTCAAGCTAAAGTCCACTATTTTAGAATGGATCGGCTAACACTAATTGAATATATTTTGTCAAAGAAGTAAATAAAACCCCAAAAGTAAGATAGAAAGAGACTCTTACCTTGAGACTTGAAATACACTTCAAAGATACAAGCAAAGCTCCTAAAAAACTGAGAGAACTATATTAAAATGATGATAGCAGAAATAAAACAACATAAAAATCTAAACTAAAAGTTCCAAAAAGATAATGAATGAGAAAATCTGCGTGAAAATGCTTTTGATGTGTCCTCCTCTTCATTTTTCTACTACCTTTAATGGACTTCATATCTCTATATTTACCACTTTCGATTTTTCTTCTGTATATTGTTTCCCTTAATGCTATCGTGGTAGTGGAGAAGAAGAAGACTCTTGACCTAGTTAAAATCCTACCTATATCACTAATCTTTCGGCCTTATCTTCCAAAATTCAATCCTCCCAAAAATCAGGCGCCACTATCCAGTCGATCCTGTCTATCTAACCTAAACAGGCTTACAATCTAGTCAAACTGATCCTTGATCAATTTCTAAGCCATCTAGTTAATCCTTAAAATGATATGATTTGTAGAAGCCTCTTAATTCTAAGAACAAACACGCAAAAATTGGTCACCTAATTCTCTACCAAATTTACACTGATGAACACTAGAAGAATTAGTTTACTAACACTCTTGGAGTTGGAGAATTTGGCGAACTTAAAAATCACCTTAACACCCTAATCTTAAGAAGATATTAGAACCATAAGGATCAAAGTTTGAAGGCACCCAAACTTAGTCCTAACAAGAATTCTAGAATGTCTAAAATTCTAATACCCAAATCAAGAAAAGAAGAAATAGATTATCTCTTGGAATTTAGAGACTAAAGTCAATGGTGGGACTAATCCTATTGATTGGTCTTGATTTTCTAGGTTTGGAATCTAAGAGGATCACCCTCAAAACTCTATTGAAGAGAATATTTGATTTATCAAATGTCTAATGTCGAAAATTGTTCATACAAGAGTTATAATGGGGTATTTATAGCAGTCTACTTGCCATATCCAATTAGTAAGCTAAACATAAAAATAGATGGCCTTAATACAAGTATTGAGGCTATAAAACATAATACTAACTATAAAAATAAAACTACATTAAAACTAAGCTAGAACTTATCAAAATCGGTTAGCACTTAGTGTGCTCGACACCAGCCGGTGCCGCCTGGGATGGAACACTTAGCACCGACTACTCTCCGGACTTTGCCAGCCTTTAGAGAGCAATCAGTCGGCGTTGGTCCTTTCCTGGCCAGCACACGGTGCCATTTCATTATTCTCGAATGTCATCATTTCCTGCCATATTATTGGAGCTTTTGCAAGTCAAATCTTTTTCTTGACCTCTTTTGGTCTCTTGAACGTCCCATTGATGTTCCAAATGAATTTCAAGTTAAATTTGTTTCCTCTTGATGCTCCTTTAGATTATATTCCCTCACTTGTCTCTTTGCCCCTCAATTCTTAGTTATGTGTTAGCTTGATCTTTTAAAAGAATTGTTGCTTGTTTTACGCACCATTTGACCCTTCCTTCACCATCCATTTCTTTGCAAATCTCTTGGTCCTTGGATTGTTAACATAGTTTCCATGATAACCTCCTTGAAACCTCTTAAATATTATTCTCACTCAAACAGCCATGAATTGTGACCTTCTCTTTCTTTTCTCTTCTCTTTGGATAGTCCTTCATGTCTAGGATGATTCCAATCAAACCCATCTTCTTTGAAAAGATTCATCCTTAAATCAATACTTACAATTTAAATCAAACAAGTACTTTTGTATGAAGGTTGCCATTTGATCCTCACCAACTCCCATATTTTCTCTCTTCACAACCAAAGCTTTTGCTCTCATTTTACCTCCACTCCTTTTCTTCCTTTCAATCTTTTTGTTTTTTAGCCTCATGATTTTTCTTTAAGCTTAAGGAGGTTTCTCTCTTTTTATCTTCCTCTCCCTTCCTTTCCTTAATTTTACCTCTTTTCTCCTCATTTGCTTTTATTTCTATCTTTTACTTGTTACTTTTGTTTTTTTTTAAGTCTCTCTCTCTCTCTCTCTTTTTTTTTTTTTTTCCTATTCTCATCTTTTCTCTCATTCTTCTCTCTTCTTTTTTGTTCATTTTTACTCAAAATATTTTGATCTTTCATACCCTCACTAGGGGACAATGGAAGTAGAGTAAACTTCTTTCCCTCCTTACTTATTGCATAAGTCTTTCTTCTTCCATTGTGTATTATCTCTTTATCAAATATCTAAGGTCTTCCCAACAACAATTCTCGAACACGTACGGGAATCACATTACAACTCACCTTATCTTTCTTTATACTCTCTTAATATATATGCAATATTGGCTTGTTTGTTCACCTTAACTTCTCCACAATCATTCACCCATTAGAGCTTGTAAGGCTTAGGATGCTTCATAGTATCCATACCCAACTCTTCTACCAATATAATACTTATGGCACTAGTACAACTCTCCCAACTATCACCATACATACTACTTAGCCTTTGATTGATAAAACATCTTGAGTAGAAGATGTTGTTTCCTTATGAATCATTCATATCCTCAACAATACTAACTCCTAACTCTCCTAGCAATACCAATTATTGAACTCTTTTATCTAACCACATTCTCCTGTTCACTATCTACTTCTCTTCTAGGCTTTGTGCTCTCCTTTAGATGATGGTGTTGGTAGCTCACTCCTCATATTTTCCCCTTATTCTTCTTTATTTTGTTGATGTGAGCTATGTTTAGAGCGGTCACTTTATTCATTCTATACTTTTTCTCCTCAACCATCTCATCATTATTTTGCTCACTTTTTTTTTTTTTTTTGGTCATCTATGCATTAGCCTCCATTTTCTTATGTCAAGCGATTTACCATTTCTTCTTCATGCTCTTCTTCTACCTTTTGACATGGCGTCTTGACATTTGTTTTCTCCTTCTAGCTTTTCCTCTTTCTCAAACTTATACAACTTATTTTCTTTATTCTTTCCAACTTCTTGCTCATCTTTTCTCTTTTCCTTATTTCTCCCAACAACCTCAGTTTTTTCTTTGGCCTCTTTTATTTCGAACTTAGTTCGTTTCTTCTCCTTACATATCTTTTCTTCATAATCAAGTGCTTCATAAATTGCCATTCTAAAAGGACAATCAAGTTTAGAGTGTTCATAGTTGCAACAAATTCCATTAGCAAACTCTCCACTACTTCTTTGTTGCCCTTTACTTATAGCATTTTGAGATTCAACACTTTTACTTAATTACTCACTCTTGGGCAATTACATGTGCTATAGCCATATTCTCGATAAGTAGAGCAAATATAATCTTGTTTTCTTCTCAAACTACTCTTTGAAAAAACTTTCTATGCACTCCCTTCTCTTTGCTTAGATCTTCTTGGACATAAATAAGAAGTGTGTTCATAGCTCAAGTGTAGCACCTCTACTCCCTTTCCTTTCGCATACCTTTCCTTCATTTTTACGACCCACTATTTGAATTGTTGTCCTCGAAACAAACTCCATTATTCTAATAGTTTATATTCTCATATTCATTCTCTTCGTATTCCAATCATGACCATCATATCTCCCATAACCACCTCTACTTGAGCTAGGCTCCTTATAATAATCATATCTCATACCTCTTACACAGTCTTAGACAATTCATTCCCACTAGTCTTGTTGTATCTTTCAAAAGAGTTTCAACCCACAAGTTTTGAGTAGAAGTACAAGAAATATTCTTCACTTCACTCCTACACGTGTTTAGTACTCTTTTGAATAATATTCTTCTCTAGTGTAATACTCTTCTTGGCTTTTATCAAAATGAGTTCATCCTCTTGTCTTTTTTTTTTTTTTTTAACTCTCAATTCCACAATCAAGTTCCCCTCAAATTCTCCTCAAATGATTTAGTTCCACTAGTTAAAGTCAACTAAATTCCAAAGGTTCAATAAGATGAAAGTTTCCAGGAAGAAATGAGCTAACACTTGATGGATGACAATGATAAGACACAATTAATAAGAGTTTCAAGTAAAAAGCTGCCACATAAACCCAAAGATTTCAAGATGGATATATAGTGACAATAATTAGATAAGCACCACAAGGTTTTCAATAGGCTAGGATAATAAGGGATATGACTTAAAGATGGACAATCTTCATACCAATCCCAAATATCTTAAGAAGATTAAAATCTAGATATTCAACCCACCAATAAAAAGAAATATAACAATGAATTTTAATAGAAGTGAAAGATGTATGCTAATAATTAGTACAAATTATTTTATAGACTCTAAAGTATTTCATCAAATACTTAGCAGACAACTACTTCAAATGATGCAATTTTCAAAATTTGGAATGCTATCTTAACCCAAGAAAACAAGTTTTTGATATTCAATAGTTCACTCAAGACAATTTACCGCAAGGAATTCAAAGTTAACAAGAGACAAAGTAGTATGAATTCACGAATGCACCAATTGTTTCCAAGCAATTGTCAAGATCACAAGAAAACTTTTTTGGTAGTAAATAGCAAGATATATCCCACTAAAATCAAGTCAACAAGTAAAAAAACTATAGGGATAGAATGAAGAAAGGTTTAGTGGTCATATATGAGCAATCACATGTCATTAAGATAATACATCAAGCACCTGTATGCAATCTCATAACTCAAGACGATTTAAAATTTTCACCCTTGTAATAGCCCTAATACTTAAGATTCATCAAGGAGGAATTTCACAAGTACATAGCAAAAATTCAAATTCCATAGCTTAAAAATTAGCATGAACATGAGTTACGGAATTTTTCCTGTGTTCAAAAATTCAACCTTGTTTAAGCTTCAAATCAACAAATTTTTATACCAAAAGGTTGCTCAAACATCAAACCAATGTATGAACAATTTCACAACAAATTCATGTTAAAGTTTTTTGCATTTAAAATTTAGCAAGAAAAAAGTGATGAAAATATGGAAAAAAATATTTAGCAAGCTTCATGAAGAAAATTTTCTACCATTTTCCAAGGAAAGTAGCCAAAACTACACTTGCTTTGATATGATTTGCGAAAGCTTCTTAACTCTAAGAACAAACACACAAGAATTAGTCACCTAATTCTCTATCAAATTTACACCAAGAACACTAGAAGTAGTCTACTTATAGCACTCTTAGACTTGAAAAATCTAGCCAACTTAAAAAATACCTTAACACTCTAATCTTAGCAAGAGATTAGAACTCTAAGGTTGAGAGTTTTTGAAGGCGCATAAATTTATTCCTAAAAAGAATCCTAGAATGGCTAAAATTCTAAGACCTAAATTAGAGAATAAGAAATGGATTATCCCTTAGAATTTAGAGGCTAAAATCAAAGATGTGACCAATCTCTTTAATTGGTCTTGATTTTCTAGGATTGGAACCCCAGAGGATCACTCTCACAATGCTCTTGAAGAGAATATCTTATTTCTCAAATGTCTAATGTCTAAAATTGTTCATACAAGAGAAATAACGGGGTATTTATAGCCCCCTACTTGCCTTTTCTAATTAGTAAGCTAAATATAAAAATTAGGTAGTCCTAATACAAGTTTTGATGCCTTAAAACATAATACAAACCATAAAAATGAAACTACATTAAAATTAAGTCGACACTAAGCAAAATAGGCCAGCACATAGTGTGCTCGACACCAACTTAGCCCCCTTCCTATCCAGCTCCATTGCACCTTTTGGTTCTTCTCAAATGTCGCCATTTCGTTGCTGTATTCTTAGAGCTTTTGCAACCCAAATCTTGTTCTTGACCTCCATTGTTATATCTTGGATGTCTCTTTGTTCCGAATGAATTTGAAGTCAAATTTGTTTCCTCTTGATACTCCCTTAGATTGAATTCCCTCACTTGACTCTTTACCTCTTAATATTTGGTTAGGTGTTGACTTGATTCTTCGCAAGGATTGTTGCCCGTTTGTGCATCACTCTGCCCTTCTTTCACTATCCATTTCTTCACAAATCTCTTGATTTTTGGTTTGTTGACTTTGTTGCCTTTATAACATCTTTGAAACCTCTTGAATATTATTCTCACACAATGAGCTATTAAATGTGACCTTTGTCTTTCCTCCCCTTCTTTGAATAGTCCTTTGCGCCTATGATAATTCCTAGCACACACTGCCATCGATCTATTGTCTAGTCATTCTTTGGCCTTTTCATATATCAACAGTATGATTGAAAGTACTTTTGTTAATCAACCTTGCTTCTTTTGATTATGTGCATGTGGATTTAGAAAAAATTCATATCATTAGTGATGCTGAAGATTCTATATTCTCTTCCTTTATGTTAAGCACCTTAGAAATACATTTTTTTAGGCTTTGGTGAAATACTTTTTGTTAGGAAGAATAGTTTTTGATTATGATAGTTTGAATATTAGGTCTAAAAGGAAATGTTTATCTATTGAAGCTAGTTTTATTTTGGACACATTTGAATCTATTAAGTGAACATTTATAGCTACAAGTGGGGTTTGTGAGTACGTTATGAATATTTACTTTCATACATTCTTCTATATTGTTTTAGTTAGTAAAAATTTCTCCTTTTTATTTGTGGCATCAATCACGTTCACTTAACCACGATGAATTCCTGTATCTTATTTTTTTACTTTTCATACAGTTAGGTGATTTGTTTATTATTAAAGTTCTTGTTATTTGCTAGTAAATGGTAGTGGTCTAGAAAGGTGAAGAGGGAAATGAAGCATAGGAGAAGAGAGTGGAGGAGTCGAGTAAAAGAAGAAATATAGAGAGGTAAGGGAGATAAGGTCAGAGCCATATTTTGAGCAAGACCATAATTTGATGAAATGATGGCAAGAGAATTAGATAGGAGAGGATTTTATTTTGGGAGGGATCTAAGAGAAGAAATAGTAGAAGTGGGATGGGCATTCAGGTAGCAAAGATGGTGGTCATGCTATTATAGGCTTGTTGGATAATGTCAATACTATAATATAATTTCAATTTCAAGACCCCAATGGATCTATGATAAGATCATTTATTTATAATGGAATGGTATATAAAGTTAACAGATCTCAATGAATACAATAGGATTTATGGCTACACAAACTGCTGAGAACAGTGTTGGATTGTATGCCCTCTTAGACTAGGGTTCTGATGTAAAATCCAATTGTTTAATAAAAGAATTTATTTTCAGAAATTGTTTGTGAATTTACTTTTTGTTTGTGCACGATTTTCGTTTGGAACATACCCATTGTGTTTAAATAAGTGATCCATGTGAATGGTGGTCTTTCACAGTAAAGTATGGATCACGGGTTATTTAACACATAAACATTTGTTCTTAACCTATTGATGAGATTGGGAACCTCATCATGTTTAGGTTATTATGTTATGAATTCCAAATGGGGAATGGCTTACCTTTAGCCAGTGGGTAGTCCACTCACTTCATGACATAAGCGTATTTCGAATATGTAGAACAAGACCTGTAGTAGTGGTTTCTCAAAGTACTATATGATAGAAACCTAGACTACTACCGCTACAGCGTGGACCAGTACTCTATGACTTGAGTATGAGTTGGTGGCCTGGCGAAGCTGGAAGCATATACTTTGATTTGCTATAGTTGAGGTTCTATAGTAGGGCCAATATACTTGCATGTTGGGTATGTGTGACTAGTTAGTTAAGACAGACTTATACAAGATAGTTTCGCACTATATCGCCCCTTGTGGTTGTCCGAATGGTCTAAATTATCCAGGGCCCTGGGAAACATGACTTGGATGTTTGCTTTAGGGTAGCTCCCTTGAAAGCGGAAACACTCCAGAAGTCGTGGATCATTGGACTAGAAGCCTAAGGATGGTAGATGTCATTTAGAGGGGTGTTAGTACACTTCTTCTTCTCTAAATGTACGGCGATGTGTAGAGGGGTATTTTAGTCATTTCACCTGTAGGTCGGAGACTTTGCTAACGCAGCATTGTCCTTGGGGTCAATATTTCCTTATGGTGATATTAGAAAATATTTAAAATGCAAAATACAGCTATTTTTATAGCAGGGGTATTTTGGTCATTTTAGCAGCCAAGGCGATGTGTCTTTTTGGTCCTCGGGATAGTCCGTAAGTCCTAACTATTTTTGGGATGAGGAATTGGTCTCAGTTGTAGAGGATTTTATTTTGTTTTGTTTTATTTTATTTTATTCAAGAAGTCTAATTTATTATTGGACTGGAATAAAATAAATAAATAAATAAATAAAATAGGAGTTGAGAGAAATTAATTATCTAGTTTATTTGGTTAATTAATTATTCAGGGCCTAGGTCCAGTATGAATAATTAAGAAATTAACCTGAGCTTAAACTAGGGGAATAATTAATGTTTAATTATTTATTGGGTTATTTATGTAGGCCCAAGAAATAAATAATTAGAGGTTAATTATTATGGTTCATTTAGGCTCATTAATTATTTATTGGGTTACTTATGTAAGCCCAGAAAATAAATAAATAATATTTATTATTTTGGGCCTTTTGGGTCCAAGAAAAATAATAAATATTTATCTGGCCCAATAGCTTGGACCTTAGAGGTTTTCCAGATACGGTTAAGAGGAGTTTAAGGTTAGGCCAAACTATTTCTCAGGATAACATCCGGATATTTTGAAATCCCGGGGATATGTTTATCAGAGATTGAGAGACCTAATTTTGGCTAAAAACATAAACAACTCTTTGAAAGGAAGAAAAACTCTAATTTTTCCCTCCCCAAGCAAGACTCACGTGAGTCTCTCTCTCTCTCACAAAACTCTCTCCTTCTTCTTGTTTTTCTCTTGTTCTTTGCTAATCAATAGCGAACGAACCAAGGAGAATTGAGACCCTTCCTCTTCACCATAGTGTTCACCGACTAGAGGGTAGGCTGAGGAATATCCCGAGAGCTAGAGAGCTAAGCGTTAATGCAAACAAGACGCAGTCGAAGGCTAGCGGGTGTTCAACCGGAAACTCCTTCAACTGTGCAAAGCGAGGCGATTACAGTCGTTCAATCCACTCTTACTCAACCTAGAAGGGTTAAGGAGCGCAAAGGTATGATCTTCACGCTTCTGCATGGCCTTTATGGCCCGCGTTTAATTTTTTTTTTGTGGTCTCTGTTTTCCCGTCCATGGCTTCCTGTGCTGCGTTTTGTCCATCAAACAGTTCTATATTTGGCCCAAGAGGAATGACTATAGGGAGTTTATTAAAACCATAGAATTCGGAATATGGCAAAGTATATAGTAAGTATTAGGGGAGGACAGCATGAGGTGGAGGGATGTTCAATATAATATTTAGTCATAGAAACACACAAGAAGAAGATAGTTTCTAGTGCAGATAAATAAAATGACATTTTCCCCTTCAAGTTAAGATGCATGAATGGTGTATGTAACAAAATTTTTGTGTCTACAAATTAAAGGCAAGAAAAATATTAAAAGTATAAAATTTAATAAATACCAAAATGGTTACAAATCTTCTAGGAAATCCCTAATTTGAATGATAAGTTCTTAGATTCTTTTCTTTTAAAAAAATATTGATTCGAGTGTTGAATAATTTTTGTCTTAGTCTGGATAGAATTTAATAACAAACACTTGATAGTCAATTTGAGAATTGAAAAGACTGGCCTCAAATCAAATAGGATTTTGATGACAAATATTTGATTAGCTATTTGATGGTTGAAAGGGTTTGATCTCAAGTCAAACAATCACTCTGATGATGACCACTTAATGGCCAAAAAGACTTTAGAAAAAGGAAAAAAAAAATGCCTTGAAGAATACCTTAATGCATAATTTTGAATAAAGCAGAGTGCTAAATTTTGATATCTACAGCTTTGATGTTGTAAGCTTGAAGCTTGATCCTTGAATCTTGGATTATATTTTAAGAAAATTACTCGATTTATATGTTAAAAGTTTTATAACTTTTAGGTAACCACTCCATATGTTATACCAATAGTTTGGAGGTTGTTTGAACTATAAGAGCTACCTAAAATGTTTTGGGCAACATGATTTACGAAATTTCCAAAAGTGGCTTAAGTAATTTTTTTTATTTTGTTTGTAAAACATTTTAAGCAACAATGCACGCTACTTATTCACCAAGTAGTCCATTTAGAAAATCCTATAATTGGATGGGCCTAATTACTCTATGTAGAGGTAATTCAATAAACAATATGTTGAACTTGAACTTGATCTTGGATATAATTTAATTTCCCTCAATTCCATTTAACCTTTAATATATTAGACTAAACATCAAATAATCTTTAATAGCCTAACTTCAATAGCCCTAGAATATTTGAACTTAGTTATAGATTGAATTTAACTAACAAAGACTAAAATATTTGTTTTCTGTTAATCTTGATTAAATAATTAATAATTTCTCTCCTCAAAATTTATTTATTTACAAGTGGCATATAGTTTCTCCCACTATATTTCACCACTCAATTGGTGACCAAATTTTATTTAAAATAGCTAATTTACTTTTTAAAAAAAGAAAACAAATGGATTAAGGCAAAGCAAAATAAATAATTAATAGATAATTTATTGTCAATTACTCAAATTTTAAATTATATAAGTGACTAGTGTGTTCAAATCTGACATAGCTTCTATTTCAATTAAAGCTTATATTATAACTTAGACAAAAGTCTATTTAATAACTAAATTATATATTCAATTAGGCATAATTGATAACTTATAAAATTAATTTATTATTTTCATAGTGTGCTTGATAATATATTTTTATTATCACTTAATTATTTAAAATTTAAGCCTTTTTATCCAGTTATAGTGAAACATATGTAAAAAATGCATTATAATAAAATTCGTCCTTAAACTGAACTTGAAACTTTAAAACTCAGTCTTCAAATTTCATGTTTAAAAATTCAAAATTTAAATATTTAGACTTCAATTTTTTTCATATGAATCCTGAGTATATTAATTTTAGGCAAAATTCTTTCGGATAATCGGATTCCTTGAAAATTACATATACCCTAAAATCAAACAATAATGAAAAAAAGCACTATTGGAAATATAGTTTTCCTTCTTCTTTTTTTTTTTTTTAAATTTTAAATGCTAATCAACTAAAAAATAGGTGTGCGCGTGTGTGTATACACACACATATACACAGGCCATTTTGTGACATTTAAGGGAACTTTTTTTTTTTTTTTGGAGGGGGTGGGTGGGAGGACATTTTAAGTCAAATTCTAATTGGTCTTCATAATGGTGTTTCTCATTTACAGATTCATAGAAGTGAATGCTGTGATGTACTTCATGTGGACAAAACAGGCACAACAACGATCAAATTCAGAGAATGCATGATAGATGAAATCATAGCTTAGAGTGGACATTAGAATACTTGTGATATAGAATTTAAAATTCTACAAACTTATTAACCATGCATATTATGAAGCTTTTCTTCCCAATCCAAACCAAAATTTTAATTTAAAATAATATTAATTTAAGTAATTTTCGTTTCCCGAGAACTATCGTATACTCACTATACATCATATTTTATCTCTCTCGTTAATGATTGAGTCCCACATTTACCCTACATTTAATATTTTTTATTAAATTTTAACAAACTCTTCTCAATCCTAACCTTATCCAAGTACACCCTATATAAAAGTCTTCATATGATAATATAACCATGCGCTATTCACATTATAATTGCAAGTGAATAGGCAAACAAGAGAAAGAAAAAATTTTGGTTAAAACAATTATACCAAGAATGTTTTTGGGGCTAGCAAATAACAATCCAAAATTATGTATAGATGATATAGTCCACAATTTATCTATAATACCAATTATGATGGGATTTTAGTTATAATTGTTAAGAAAATCGACAAGAATCTTTGATAAGGTGATTGACAAGAATCTTTAACAAGAATCCTTGACAAAGCTGCAAAAGAGTTTCTTTGATAATAAATATTTTTGGAAACTATTTAAAATTGATTATTAGCAATATTTGACACTAAAGATATTCTCATTGGATTAGGAATGGATTCTAGAGAATTTATGAGAAGATATTTGGAAAGATTACACTTTGAGATTTTGGAATCCTATAGAAATTGGAATTGTAATGTTTTGGAAGCTTCACACAATCTTTTAGTAGTATCCTAATTCGATAAGGAAATAAATATGCGCTCTATAGCAACTGTAGCTTGATTAAATTTCAAGTCTACAAATCAAGATAAGAAAAATATCGAAAAATACAAAATTCTTAGTAAAGAATAAGAGTGGTTACAAATCTTGTTTGTTGAAGCTCCCAGGATGGTCTTAAACCTTTAAAGGATGACCCTATTTATGTAATACCTAGTATTTTTAAACTTCGGATGGCTACTACTTTTGTTAGAATAGGAGTTTGTATCAGTGGCCAAAACAAGAAAAGATCGATGTAACATGATGAATGTTTTGGTGCAATAAAAATATGTAGGGACCTGGATGTAATTTTGAATTTGTTTTACCTGTACTCTGAATAATTTAGTATGTGACTACTTTAAATAGAGTGAAAGTTTGGGGGTAAGCTCAGAACAAAAATTGATCAGTGCAATGAGATGAACATTCTGGTATAAATTAAGCTATCAAGGTAGTATCGTAATTTTGATTGCAAATCGAGAAAAATCTGATAAAGAGTTTCAGGACTATGACTGTTTATTATTAAATACGGTAAAATGAGTAGATTTTACTAGTGA
Organism: Voacanga thouarsii; assembly: GCA_026120185.1. NCBI lineage: Eukaryota > Viridiplantae > Streptophyta > Magnoliopsida > Gentianales > Apocynaceae > Voacanga > Voacanga thouarsii. Next base: position 2,383 of record JANUWF010000316.1, on the reverse strand, counting down.
AATAAAGTCTTCTGACAAGAAAAATATATTGGTCGGGATTTTAGTTCATTTTTGAGAAAATTTGGAAATGTGGTCAAAATTCGAACACATGGCACTGTGTGATTGGTGGATAGGGACAAGTGTCAATTTATGAGAGGTTTCATGAAATATTCATGCAAGAAAAATGTATTAAAGAAGTTTGGTAAAATAATTAAGAAAATAGAAGGAAAATGAAAATTATGACACATGGCGTTTAATGCATTGTGAGCTAATTGGTCACCATGTTAACCATTTAATGACGGTCAAGAGGAGGGAGAACCGACCAAGGGGAATAAAAGAAGAAGACAGGAAGAAAAGGAAAGAAAAAGTTGGGAAAATTGAGAGAAAATAGGAAAAGGAGAGGGAAAGGCGTTCTTGAGAAGAAAAGGATAAACTTGGAGCAAATCAAGCTTAGGGAATCCAATAAACAAGGTAAAAGCCTATACTCTATGAATTAAAGTTGTAGATTTCATCGCGAGGAACCTTTTGATATGAATTTTAACAGAAAATCATGAAAGTTGTGATTATGCTTAGAATAATCTTTATGCTTGGTGAAGATTTGTATGACACCCCCACTGCCTATATACCTAGATAGAGCAGGATGTCATCTTGTCCAAAGGACCAGGGGTCTTTTATAATGAGGTGCAAATAATAAATAATAGGAAGAAAAAAAACCTAACTAAACAAAATAACAAAATACTCTTAATTACATTCGAGGGAAATATTTATACAAATTTGAGAGATCAAAACTAACAAACATCTCTTGAAAGAAATACAAGTTAAAAAAATAAAATAAACAAATGGCGATCATTGTTTATTTCTTCAACCTACTTAATATAAGTACTCCCTTGAAATCATGATAAAAACGGTGTGAGATTTACATCTCAGTAAGTCCCGTGTGTGCACGTGTCAATTATAACCATTTTGTGCATACAGGTATATCAAAATCACAAAATCGTGTTTCCAAGCCAATTTCATCAATAACAGTTATACAAAGGAGCCTTGATCAATGAATCTAAAATAGTTGATAATAAATCATTGTTTCATCATATTCATAATTCATTAGGCAGGGATTAGTAAATTATCCAAACAATAGTATCATAATGCATATCATGGTTACCACCATTATAGTGTCCCAATGTATTCTTTCAACAATGGGCGGTAGGGGATCCTCTTACTAGCTGAGATACTCCACCATCTTTACACTTAACACTCCGGTTGTCCAATTCAGATCAACAATATCCACATGGACCAATATGCTAGCTCGGACGGCTTGACTATGTAGTACTGTCGCCTCTCCAAGTTGAGTTCATCTTCTGGAGATGGCCTCCTGCCAAAAAACTCACTCTTGCTTTTCAAAACTAATACTACTAGCCTATCCCCACTGAGTAGTCAACGCTCCCTATTCAGGGGTAGAATCATTTTTTGTTTTTTCGAAAGTCATTGATTAGCTTGATTGCAAAACATGGTTTTTTGTAATAGCATTTCTAAATCGTTTAGTGATAGTGTAAGAAATCGTTTTTGAGTTTGAATAGTTGAAATTTAATAAACTCATTTAGAAAGTAAAACATCCACATTTCCAACCCAAGTGTCAAAACTTGATAGTAAGTCTGACAAGTGTTTGTTTGTGAAATATCCGAAATAATCTTTCGGATATTACTTCTATCTACCTTCTGAAAACAAATTGTTTGTTTCGGAGCATGCCGTCTTCTTAGAGAATGAGCACATGCTCAAAGGGGACAGTGCGAATAAGATTGAACTTAGTGAAGTTCATGAAGATCAAACAAACGAAGATCAACCGTCTAACCCCACATCTATTGAGAGAATAGATGAACCTTCTAATAGACAAGAATCTCATAGATCTAGTAGGATACGTGTGGCACTTGAGAGATATGGGTTTATCATTAGTGACCACAATGACGTATTGCTCATAGATGCAGATGAGCCTACTACCAACAAGGATGTTCTGAATAGTTCAGAATCTGGCAAATGGCTTGAGGCCATGAAGTTAGAGATAGATTCCATGTACGACAACTAAATATGGACTTTGGTTGATCCACCCAAAGGAATTAAACCTATTGGGTGCAAGTGAGTTTTCAAGAAGAAAACGGACATGGATGGTAACCTAGTTACGTATAAAGCACAACTAGTGGCGAAAGGTTATCGTCAACAACATGGTATTGACTATGATGAAACCTTCTCGCCAGTAGCCATGTTGAAATCCATTAGGATACTCCTAGCCATTGCTACTCATTATGATTATGAGATTTGGCAAATGGATGTGAAAATAGCTTTTCTAAATGGAAATTTGATTGAGGAAGTGTATATGACACAACCTAAGGGGTTCACATCCAATGATAGCACA